>CM076573.1:573924123-574146087 GCA_034641835.2 Pinus albicaulis | reverse complement strand
TTGGTTACCGGAGGACAGGTGGTTCCCTAAGGCTTTGATCTTTGGCCTAGGGAAAAGTGTCCAAAAGAATTTAATTTTTCTCCTAAAGTGACTTTATAATTTTTATAAAGTCAAATCTAATTTAAAAGTGATTTTAAGTGATAAAGTTACTAAAGTCTAATTTTAAAGTGACTTTAATAAAGTCAATGTAAAATTAGAAAGGAAAACTGACTTTGGAAATAAATGACTAAGTGGGTCTTTATTAAAGTGGGGTGAATTAAAAAATAGAAAGTGAGATTTAAATGAGCATTTAATGTCAGCCCTAGATCTCAATTTAGTTCAGCCATTGGATTTAGGGATTCCCCAAAAGTCACTTAGGGTTGGGTTAAAGGAGGAAAAGGGGGGAAAAGGTCATTCATTCTTTCATGAGCAAATTGAGAGAAGGAGAAGGAGAGAGCTGGAGATTTTTCTGAGCAGTGAGAAGGAGGAGGGCAGCAGCAGTGATATTCAGCAAATCCGTACAGCAAGAGTAGAGCACGAAGTTTGAGGCAAGAGGGCACGAATTTCGAGGGAGGAAAGACAACATTTAATGCTGCACGTTTTTTTGGAGGTCCGTACAGCAATTTGAAGGCACGGTAATCGAGGTCCGTACAACAGGAGAAATAGGGTTGTTTTCTGAATCTGTACAGCAGAAAAACAGCGCTGAAATCGAGGCCGCACAACAGATTTAAGGCAGTCATACAACACGTTTTTCGAGGCATCTGTACAACAGTTTTTGACAGGTCATACATCACGTTTTTCGAGGCAGCCGTATAGCCGTACAACATAGATTTCAATGCTGTCCGTACAACATTTAATGCTGGACTGTTTGCTGTAATTTCTGTTTTTGTGGGCACGAAAACCAAGGTGGAGTTTTGGCAAGGTTTTCGAGATAAGTACAGTTTTTGAGGTTGCTGTAATTTTTGCTGTGTAAATTTCTGTCTCACTGTAAAAAGCATTTTTCAGAAAAATAAAGCTTTCAGACTGGTTTTCCCCAAGAGTTGTAGGGGGTTTTTCCAGGGTCATGTTGACAAAAAATATCTGTGTTAAAATGTGTGAATGACTGTTTTAAGCTTGCTGATTTTTATTTCTGCATTTTCCAGCATTCTGTAAATTTTCTAGAATTTGTGTTTTCAGCAAAAATTTATTTTCCAGTTTGTTGAATGTAAGGAGATGGGAAAGGGCATTTAACTATTTGGAGAAATAAGGTGAAACTGAAAACCGGGGTGGGAAACAGGAAATTTTTATATGGTATCAGAGCTTGGGTGCTGAAAGTGCAGTTTGGGACAGCAAGGAGAAAAATACAGCCTGCTGATTTTTCACTCAGAAAATTCCAGCAAACTGATTTTTCACAAATAGAATTTTTATCTTTACTACAGCAGTGCTATTTTTTAGTTTTAGGACAACATGATGTCATTGGGATTGAGGGTGGAGGATAGGTTGGATGGGCATACCAATTATAGTGTTTGGAAGGAGAGAATGCAGAGTATCTTTGAGGAGGCAGAAGTCTGGGATATCATGGTTCATACCCAACAACAGCCTGTTAATGTGCCTACTGATGCTACTCAGTTGGCAGCATATAATAGAAAGAACAACAAGAGTAAGAGACTGATTCTAGACGGAATCAAAGACCATTGCATTCCTCATGTGGGAGGAAAGAGAAATGCTCATGAGATGTGGACAACATTGTCCAATATCTACCAGAGTACCAATGAGAACCGGAAAATGGTCCCGAAGGAGAAGCTGAAAACCATTAAGATGGGTAAGACTGATAGTGCAGCTGGATATCTCACAAAGATTACTAATGTGAGAGATGATTTGGCAACAATTGGAGAGGTCATTCCACCCACTGAGTTGGTGTGGATTGCAGTGAATGGCCTCCCCAGTTCATGGATGAACTTTGTTGATGGGGTTTGTGCACGTGAGACTCTTCCCACATGGGAGAGGTTTTGAGATGATTGCATTAAGACAGAGATCAGGAAAGGTCAGCTTGGGGCAGCCAAGCCAGTTGAGCAGGATGAGGATGTAGCACTGTTGACAGGAGGCAAAAAAGGCAAAGGCAAGAAGCAGGCTTCCACAAGCAATGGTGGGGTCAAAGGCAAAGGTAAAGGTAAATAGGGCAACACACAGAAGGACTATTCCAAGGTGAAGTGTTGGAAGTGTCAGAAGATGGGACACTATGCAGTTGTGTGTCCGGTGTTGACAGGAGGCAAGATAGGAAAAGGCAAGAAGCAGGCTTCCACAAGCAATGGTGGGGGCAAAGGCAAAGGTAAAGGTAAATAGGGCAACACACAGAAGGACTATTCCAAGGTGAAGTGTTGGAAGTGTTAGAAGATGGGACACTATGCAGTTGTGTGTCCGGAGAAGAAGAAGAAGAAGGGGAAGAACCAGAGCATGGCAACATCAGCAGAGGTTGAGGACTTTGCAGATCGCTTTGACCGGGAGTTTGGGTTCATTGCGTGTGAGTCCTCTAGTGCAAGATCACTTGCCACAGAGGTTCAGAGGGAGCATGCTTTTACCTCGATTAGTGGAGCATCTTCGGGTATCTGGTATGTGGACAGTGGGGCTTCACGTCATATGACAGGAGTCCGTGAGTACTTCTCAGAGCTTTCAGAGAGTGGCACTGATATAGAGGTAGTACTCGGTGATGACAGAGTTGTTAGAGCAGTCGGTGTGGGAACACGACATTTCGGAAAGTCTAAACCTCCCATGGAAGGTGTCGGATATTCTTTATGTGCCGGGGGATGAGGGAAGAACCTCATATCATCTCAACTTTGGAGGATAGAGGGATGAGATCTTGTACGAGGGAGGACGGGTGTTGATATAACCCGGGCGCTCAGTTCGGCTAGAGTGATAGGTGTACGCCATGCAAAGGTGTACAAGTTTGCATTATTGCCACAGCATTGGCTTGATGGCTCACCAAGCAATGACCAAACGATTAGAAATTTGTGTGGTCAACTTATAGCGGGATGGGGCACATGTATCATGGAGCCTTGAGGACTTTTTGGGAGATCACTACAGGTGTGCCAGATTTCAGTACTGATCACTTTGATACTTGCAGAGGATGTGCGATGGGCAAGTTTTCCAAATCCCCTTTTCCCAGCAGTGACAGTAGAGCGACTGGGATACTTGATTTGATTCATTTCGATGTGAGCGGTCGGATGTCTCATGTTTCCTTGAGTGGATATGAGTACTATGTTTTATTCATTGATGATCACTCCAGGAGGACCTGGATTTATTTCTTGAAGACCAGGAGTGAGGTCTTCAAGCGGTTTCAGGAGTTTAGAGCTCTTGTGGAGACACAGACAGGTCGGAAGATCAAGTCCCTGAGGTCGGACAATGGGGGAGAGTACACCCTTGGAGAGTTTGTTGACTATTGTGCGGAGGCAGGCATTAGGAGGGAGCTCACTGTTCCTTACAACCCCCAGCAGAACGGGGTTGCGGAGAGGAAGAACGGATCCATCGGAGGGGCTGCCAAAGCCATGTTACATGATCAGGGGTTGCCATTGTTTTTGTGGGCAGAGGCCTGCAACACAGCTGTTTACTTGCAGAACAGGAGTCCGCATCGTGCCTTAGGGCACATGACTCCGGAGGAGGCTTTTTCTGGGAAGAAGCCTGATATTGGTCATCTTCGTATCTTTGGGTGCATCACATACTCCTACATACCCAAGGAGAAGAGGACCAAACTAGAGCCCACCGCAGAGAAGGGTATCTTTGTGGGCTACAGTGAGACCTCAAAGGCCTTTCGGATTTACATTCCTGCAGAGAGGAAAGTTGTTGTCAGGCGGGATGTGAAGTTCGAGGAGGACAGGGCCTTTGGGAGGTCACGGGAGTTAGAGTATCTGGATCAGCCAGACCCTCAGCAGCAGTTGAGTCAGTCGCAGGGATCCAGTGGGCAGGGATCAGGAGGATCCGGAGGTACATCTATGACGATGTCAGGTCCGTCAGTGGGGAGTGGCTCGCAGAGTCAGAGGGGTGGCGCTATGGGCAGCACGCAGAGCAGTCCACAGAGCAGTTCACTGGGGAGTCCATTGATGGACAGTTCACACAGTACCTCAGCTTCTACAAGTTCAGGTGCAGGCAGGAGGACAACATACAGACAGTCAGGAGTTCAGGCTCCTGATGATGATGAGGAGGAGGAGAGAAGGATGCTCAGGGAAGAGGAAGCTCAAGTGGCTTCAGGACACCTTGAGAGAGGCCACATTTGTTGCTGGGCCTAAGAGGCCGGTCAGAGAGAGCAGACCACCTGAGAGGTTTTGTAGCTATATGGCAATGGCTGCCAACATCCTTGACTCTGAGCCTTCTAGCTATGAGGAGGCAGCTAGCCAGCAGGTCTGGAGAGAGGCCATGCAGGAGGAGTATTCTTCTATCATGAAGAATGATGTTTGGGAGGTGGTGCCGAGGCCTGAAGGCAAATCTGTGGTTACTTCCAGATGGCTTTACAAGGTAAAGCATGCTGCAGATGGCAGCATTGAGAAATTCAAAGTGAGGTTTGTGGCTAGAGGGTTCTCCCAGGTAGAGGGAGTTGATTATGAGGAGACCTTCGCTCCCATGGCTCGATATACTTAGATTCGCTCCATTATATCGATAGCAGCAGAGAGATGGATGTGAAGACCGCATTTCTCAATGGCTTCATACAGGAGGAGGTGTACATTGAGCAGCCACGGGGCTTTGAGGTGCATGGGAAGGAGTCCCATGTGTGCAGACTGAAGAAGGCCCTTTATGGCCTGAAGCAAGCTCCCAGAGCTTGGTACTCCAGGATAGATACTTACTTGCAGAAGATGGGTTTCACAAAGAGTGAGGCAGATCCGAACCTTTACTATATTGTGATAGGTGAGGAGCCTCTCATTCTGGTGATGTATGTGGATGACTTAGTCATTACAGGTGCAGAGAGACTCATAGAGCACTGCAAGAGAGATCTTGCGACGGAGTTTGAGATGAAGGACATCGGCTTGATGAATTACTTTTTGGGTTTGGAGGTGTGGCAGGAGGAGGGGCATTTCTTCCTGGGACAGGGGAAGTATATTGTGGACATCCTTGGCAGATTCCACATGGAGGATTGTAGACCCATGTCGACACCGATGATCACCAACTGGAAGAAGCTTCATGCTTCGGATTCCGAGTTGGTGGATCCCACATTGTACAGACAGGTGATTGGTTCCTTGATGTATTTGGTCAACACTAGACCAGATATTTGTTTTGCAGTCAACACAATGAGTCAGTTTATGTGTGAGCCTAGGAAGGTTCACTGGGTGGCTGCAAAACACATTTTGCGGTACTTGCAGGGGACAGTGGATTATGGTCTGGACTACAGGCAGGGGGATGGAGTGAGATTGGTAGGTTACACTGATTCTGATTGGGCAGGTTGTGCTTCTGATAGGAAGAGCACTTCAGGGTGCTGTTTTGGGTTGGGTTCGGCAGTTGTGTCATGGTTCAGCCGAAAGCAGCAGTCAGTAGCATTGAGTTCAGCGGAAGCAGAGTATATGGCAGCCAGTCTCGCTAGTTGTGAGGCCATCTGGCTTCGCAAGATGTTGTTTGGCTTATTTGGTCAGCCGTTGAGACCTTCAGTGATTTACTGTGATAATCAGAGTTGCATTAAACTCACGGAGAATCCAGTATTTCATGACAGGTCAAAGCATATCCGGATCAAATATCATTTCATCAGAGACTATGTTCAGAAAGGAGCTGTGAAGCTTGAGTATATTCCCACTGATGAGCAGGTTGCAGATATTCTTACCAAAGCCTTACCACGGGGCAAGCATGTCTACTTCAGAGAAAAGATGGGTGTGGTGAGGAACACCTTCCTCGGTAAGAGGGAGTGTTGAAATTTGGTACCGGAGGACAGGTGGTTCCCTAAGGCTTTGATCTTTGGCCTAGGGAAAAGTGTCCAAAAGAATTTAATTTTTTCTCCTAAAGTGACTTTATAATTTTTATAAAGTCAAATCTAATTTAAAAGTGACTTAAGTGATAAAGTTACTAAAGTCTAATTTTAAAGTGACTTTTAATAAAGTCAATGTAAAATTAGAAAGGAAAAAGTGACTTTGGATATAAATGACTAAGTGGGTCTTTATTAAAGTGGGGTGAATTAAAAAATAGAAAGTGAGATTTAAATGAGCATTTAATCTCGGCCCTAGATCTCAATCTATTTCAGCCATTGGATTTAGGGATTCCCCAAAAGTCACTTAGGGTTAGGTTAAAGGAGGAAAATGAGGGAAAAGGTCATTCATTCTTTCATGAGCAGATTGAGAGAAGGAGAAGGAGAGAGCTGGAGATTTTTCTGAGCAGTGAGAAGAAGGAGGGCAGCAACAGTGATATTCAGCGAATCTGTACAACAAGAGCAGAGCACGAAGTTTGAGGCAAGAGGGCACGAATTTCGAGGGAGGAAAGACAACATTTAATGCTGCACGTTTTTTTGGAGGTCCATACAGCAGTTTGAAGGCACGATAATCGAGGTCCGTACAACAGGAGAGAGAGGGCTGTTTTCAGAATCAGTATAGCAGAAAAAACAGTGCTGAAATTGAGGCCGTACAGCAGTTTTTGACAGGCAACCGTACAACACGTTTTTCGAGGCAGCCGTACAGCCGTACAACATAGATTTCAATGATGTCCGTACACATTTAATGCTGGACTGTTTGCTGTAATTTCTGTTTTTGTGGGCACGGAAATCGAGGTGGAGTTTTGGCACGGTTTTTGAGATAAGTATAGTTTTTGAGGTTGCTGTAATTTTTGCTGTGTAAATTTCTGTCTCACTGTAAAAAGCATTTTTCAGAAAAATAAAGAGAAGCTTTCAGATTGGTTTTCCCCAAGAGTTGTAGGGGGTTTTTCCAAGGTCATGTTGACCAAAAATATCTGTGTTAAAATGTGTGAATGACTGTTTTAAGCTTGCTGATTTTTATTTCTGCATTTTCCAGCATTCTGTAAATTTTCCAGAATTTGTGTTTTCAACAAAAAAATATTTTCGAGTTTGTTGAATGTAAGGATATGGGAAAGGGCATTTAACTATTTGGAGAAATAAGGTGAAACTGAAAACCGGGGTGGGAAATAGGAAATTTCTACATGTTACTTGTAAATTCAAGATCTATAAGAAGAATTGCTTTTGGGTTTTCCCCTTTAAGAGGGAGAGGTTTTGGCCCTGGCTTGAAGAGCCTAAAATTTGTGTCTCTTATGCTTTGATAATTGACTTGATGAAAGAAGTAATAAGCTAACAAAGATAAGATCTAAGTAAAGCATAACAAGTATAACACAAGCAGTTATTAAGTAAGAGAATTGAATTAAACACTGCCCTACTAAATTCTCAACAAGGGCATGTGATTGGCGTTTAATTAAGAACAACGACCTCTTTATATACCTTGATGTTGGTGATATTGATCTTTTGACTCCTCTGTTGTGGCCTTATTAGCAAAATTTTACTTTTCACTCAAACCAAAATCATCGATTCGGTATGTTAAGCTTTTTCTATCATATTTTAAAGGTTGGATTAGGTAGTTTCATCAAAATTGTGTGTTGTTGATTAATGTGCCTCAAGGATTAAGGTAGATGCAAAGGATGAAGATCCCAATATAAGAAATTCTAGAACATTGCTTGTCATATAAGTGTTCTTGCTCGTTTATTCATAATGCTTTCTTTTCAAGTTTCAATATAATGTGCTATTTATAAAATAAGACGTTATATATATATATATATATATATATATATATATATATATATATATATATATTGTGTTCCCTCATTTCCAAAATTTTGGGGGTTCACATTTTCAATGTGTTTCCATTTGAAAAGGTGTAATTGTTTCACAATATTGTGCAACTTAGTCTCTAACACAATAGTGAATAAGAATGATTAGTACAATAATGAATGTCAAGGACTCTCTCTTTCCTCTATGTATATGGGAGGTAAGGGAGATCAACAATACAATGTAGGCCAAATGTTATATATATATATATATAGTGCAACTTAGTCTCTAACACAATAATGAATAAGAATGATTAGTACAATAATGAATTTCAAGGACTCTCACTTTCCTCTATGTATATGGGAGGTAAGGGAGATCAACAATACAATGTAGGTCAATGCCCATACATGCAATTTACAATAAACACATGTAGGCACACACAATTGGAGGGCTCCACTCCAAGTGTACATATTATACATCTCAAGCTCCAAGGTGATGTGAAACAAAATAAGGGGTTGAAGATGATGTAGCTATACAAGGTGTGTCCACACTCCACCAAAAGTGCATATGCTTGTATGGGACTCCAACATTCCTCCTAAGCCATGTACTCCACTAGGTCCACTCCCCTTGCATGAACACCATCACAACCAAGTTTCCGCAAGCCAACTCAAGCCTCCATATAGGAATTCAAGCTACCAGATGCTGTCTAGCGCTTGATGCTCTCCTCGAAGATGTAATATGCTTCTTCTCTTAAGGACAACATTATTCACGCGAGCAACATCTCCATTTGGCCATCATGAAGAATGTAATTCAAGCTATTAAGGTAACTTTGAAGCCACAAGAAAGAATGCCAAGCAATCACGTAACTAAGGTCAATCAATCACTAAATAAGCAATAGCCAATGTGCAAATCCATCACAAGCCATCTCCCATGTGAAATCCATCTCGAGCCATCCAAGGGCTAAACATACATCCATTAGAGGAAATTTCTGCCTAAAAGTGGCCTCTTAAGGAAAGATAATTAAATAAGAGTTAAAATAATAGAATAAGAGTTATGAATTTTGGAGGGAAAAGAAGAAAACTAAATTTTTAATTGTATTTTTGGATTATCTCTTTATCAGTTTACTCAAATTTCAAGTGTAGACACTCGTTGGATGCATAATTAAATTCCACATCCAACGAGTGTCTCCACTTGAAATTTGAGTAAACCTATAAGGAGATAAGTCAAAGATAGAATTAAAAAAAGTAGTTTTCTTCTTTTCCCTCCAAAATATTTACATGTACCTCTTTTTAAATTTAAAGGATTTTAATTGGTTTACATATCATGTACATGAAAATTTCATGGGCACTTTTAGGCTGAAATTTCCTATAATGATGCATCCCAAATCTCATTAAGCACCCCTAAAAATGGTGTAAAGACTTTGGGAGTAACTTGAAAGCTGATAAATTTGCATGGTTAATCTTTTTCTTAAAATGGATTTAGAAGTCAATAGATTGCAACTTGTGCCTAAATATTTTGAGTATTGTTATAGAAATCTCACTCACAAACAACTTGGTAGGGGTTTGAAAAATGAAAATTCATGGTAGGGGTTTGAAAAATGAAAATTGGGAAGAGTTGACAAAAAATTGTTTTCCAATAAAAGATGCATAATGTAATTTTTTTCAACTAAATGAAAACATGAACTTAAATCATCAGATAATTACATTGTGACATAAATACTAAAAGAAGGTATTTAATTATCATATATAGGTTGTCTAATCACATACATCATACATTAACCATCAATATTTGGCTAGGGTTGAGTTAAATTTGAAGAGTTTAAAAGGAAATTACAAATTAAACTATAATATGATGCATTAATGACCTTTGCCTCTTTTCTAGGGCCTACTAGTGGAGGGTCTTGGAATTGCATGTCCAATGGAGCTACAAATTGGAGGTTCCTACACTTGATTTTGTTGATTGTGCATTGATTGGTCTTGCTCTAGTTGGTTTTGCACTAGTTGGTATTATGCTTGGTCATATATGAGGTGTGGCTTCGACAAGGTTATACTTCTTTGCCAAGGGTTACAGTCATGCAATTTCGCAGTTGGGTAATCGCCCTAGATTAAAGTTTTGGACATAGAGTAAATTTGAACCTCCCACATACTTAAACAGGTTCTCCATATGCCTAAGAAATGTCCATGTCTTTTAGCATGTTGGTGGAAAGAAAGCTAAAACCCAACAAAAGAAATCAGAGGTTTTTGCAAAAACTCAGATATTGAAATTTGAAATACTACTATAACTAGATTTTGTATGTGAAGATTATATTTAACCTGTTGCAACTGGAAGTTTTTTGGGGCATAGATCTATGAAAAAATCAATAAAATTAGACCTAGGATTTGGGTGTTCTTTTGATAAAATTGTGTAGAATAAATTGGTGCTATTTGGAGAATCCATCTAACTCTATTTACCTTGAGCAAACATTGTTTCCAATCCCCCCCTCTTTGTGCTAATTATTACCTCCTAGGTCCTCACTTGGTGCAAAATTCCTTATGCACAAGTTGTGAGATTCCAAGGGTAACTTAAACGAGCTACCTATTTTTGCCTCGGTAGCCTTACCTTTCTCTCTTAGACTAGATGAGCTCTAGCTTGGGAGGGAATCCTAATGGTTAATTAAACTTGCAATGTTGTATTATGAAGTGGAAGCAAAGGAGTTAAGAAAGAAAATAAAAATAGAAATTTAAAATGTGGTGGATGTAAGAGAAGACCCATGCCTAATTTTGTTTGGGCTATGGGGTTGTGTATGCAACTTCAAAGGGCAATGTTTTAAGAGATGTAGGGGCTGGTTGGCTATAAAGTACAAACTTTTAGCAACCCTTGTTATGACAAACAAGATATCAAAAATTGATGGAATGGAAGGGACTCTATGAGGAGCTCCACTACCAAATTGAACCAAGAGTGGCCTTACCTAAAGATGAAAACTATGCATTCACTCACAAAGGATGTTTTGAGTTTCTTCTCTTCTAGATAAGTTTATAAAGATAGTATAAGAATACCTCTTCCAATGTAGCAATACTACTTCTTTGTGGCTCCCAAATCGTCTTTGTGCAGTACAAGATACTAATATGCACCAATAATATTTGTCACACATAAAGAAAGTTGTACATCGATTACACGTTAGCCTAGACAAAAGATGAAGCAATTTTATACTAGAGCTTGGGAGCTTTTCCATTCATGCCTTACAAATGGAGAGAGGAAACCCTTCTATAGGTTTCAACTCTATCTCTTTTTACAATAACCAAATATTTGCTTTCCTAGATTCACTAGTCCTACAAGGAATAATATTGAACTAACCCTCTCAATTAACTTGCTTACTAAACAATGCAATGAGTTGTCGAGATTCACAATTTCCTCCAAGATGTTAAAATAAAATATTCAAGGAAAACAGTACAATAAGGCTCTCAAGTAACTAACTCCAATAACAAAATAATGGACCTAGTTACAACCACCTCCAAGGATAGAGCTAGAGAGAAGGGTGCCTCCTTTATATGAGGGATTGACCATATAACAACCTCCAAAAATAGTAAATCAATGTCTCTCCACATATGCACCCTTTAAGAGATATATCCCTCGTGTGAATATAGTATCAAGAGAGTAGAATGCCCTCAATAAAGTAGCATGGATACATGTACAAACAACCTCCTCAAGTGGATGCCCTCCTCACGTTCAGGGAAAAAATGCAGAGGGCTGAAATGATGGAGTGCTCAAGATAAGTGTGCCAAACTCAAGCCCGAAGGTGTAACCCCCTTTAAATGATGTGCAATAAAACCCTCATATGGTATGTATGGATCCAAAATGTAAATGCCATCTATAAATCAAGTCTATCTCATATAAGGGGGTTGACTACCATAGAGTAATGCCATAAACCAAGGCCTAAGTCAACAATGAACCCAAACCACACATGCATCAAATGACCCCTCTCCATTAATAAAATAGCCTTGATCCATAAGAAAATATTCCATGTGTGTATGTAGGGAATGAAGTATATGTCCATTGTAAAGTGTAATCTATATCATCAAAATATAACAAGGAAGCCTCACGCTCTATCAACAGAGTCTCATTGTGCAACATGGAGTGGGCCGACCCTTTCAATTGTAGCATAGAAACTTGAAAAATCATGAAAGGGTGGAGTGATCCATGAAAACCACTATTTTATCAAATTTCGCCATAAGGTTATGATAGACACCTCAAACTCCCTAGGCTAGGGTGCTCTCATCAAGAGGTGCTATGTCATCAATACTCATCCATGAGTTGAAAATCACCTAAACCATGTGCCAAAATTTTGATATCCATCTAAATTGGGACATATCTAATGAATGAGGAGAGATTACAATGTAAGAAATTTGCGACAACTCTCCTACAACAGTGTAGGTAGATTCATAGCTATCAATGCATGTGATAATGCCCAAGGCACTTCTGCAACTCCCAAAACAAGTTGTTGGAGAATGTAATTAAATTCGGTCTTCATAATTTCCTTGTACTTATGTCATTGTATATATTTGTAAAAAGAAGAAAAAAAATTATTATTTTAAGCATGGGTTTGATACTCATTGATTTGTCATCTAGGTCAAGCATGTTCTTCATGCTCCTAGGGTTTATTGAGTCAAGAGGGCCTTTGTCATATGTATAAGACCCATTTCGGCAATTTGGAACAAGAAAGAAATTATTTTTTAGTCTATAAAGCCAAAATGACCTCCAAGACCAAGTCGTCCATGCCAGTGAAAATTTAGCTTAGAGAGGATTATTCGACCTCTTGCGAAGGGTATATAAAAATAGAAGATTCGACTCATTTAGACACACTTCAAGTTCGATTTGAAGTAAGAAAGAAGAAACGAGAATAGCGAAGACTCACTTTTGTGCTTACTCTCTCTCACACGTGCGAAACTAGGGTTTCTACAGTTGCTGGTAGGCTGAAAATTGCAGTTCCGAAAATCAAACTTGAGGTAGAGGGCCAAAAAATTTGATTGTAGCAGAATTTTGGAGGTTTGACTTTCGTTGATTTTGAGGACTTTGACTTGCTTAAGGATTTGTTGGAGGGCTGACTTGGTGCTTGGAGGGAGGTCTTGGTCTTAGAGTTTGGATCTTGGATTTCTCATTTGATTTGATTCTATAAGAAGAGAGGAAGTTCTTTCTTGGTTTTCCCCTTGGATGGGTTTTGCCTTGGCTTGGAGCTTACTTCTTGTGTCCAATGCCTTTTATGATCTTCATGGTATTGAAAATTGTTTGTAATAAAGAACAATAAGAAGTTAAGTAAAGTTTGCAGGAAATTATTAAGGAAATGATAATTGTTTTAATAATTGTCCTACTTGATTCTCCAACACAAATGACACAATGCCCTAGGCTATGGCTTCTCAAAAATTACAATATATGTGTCATGAAATCATTAGTGGGAGGAGTGAAGGACTCCCCAATGATCATGATGAAGGTGCCAAAATCATGCCAAATCAACCTCCAAATCAACCTCGAAACCTTAGGGTGCTCCATTTCAAGCATCAAGTAGCATGCATGCAATTTGCATGGCAATAGGGAGAGTGCTCTATTGGAGTAATTGTCTATCGCATCAAACATCATTATAGGAACATAATAAACACTTCAAGTACTAGGGTGATCCATATGTCATCATATTATATTAGTGACTAGATCTCCATACAAGCATGCAAGGAATAATACCATGATGCCAAGATAGCTTATGTGAAGCAAGTACCATCATCAGACATATTGATCCATAAAGACAAGGCATGCAATATGAAAAGAAGAGTATGGACCATCCACCATTATCATAGCATCAAAAGAGTATGTTAGAACTACTCATATGAGCATCAAGTATAACTATGAAGAGAGAACTGAGTATCAAGACAAAGCCACTAAACCAATGTGTAACATCTCATCCAACACAATGATGATGTAAGAGGATCCACAATCAACAACACGCTCAACGAAAATGAATTGTCATGAAGCAAAAAATGAAGATGTACACTATGTCACAAGGTTTGCCGAATTTGTGCTATAAGGTTTGTAATTCAATGAACATAAAAAAATGTTCAAATTTGATTAGGTTTGTTCAAGTTTGTGTTTACTAAGTAGCAACACCACACGTTCACAGAGGAGCCGCATAAATTTTCAACGTGTAAATTCATGGACTTACATAGCTGCTATTTAATAATTGACTTTTAGTCTGTGTTTTAGTGATTGTTAAATAAAATGTCGTGGAACATGGGAAAGGGGTAGTATGGTCGATGTGGTGCCATATGTTTGCATATATTGTTGTTGAATAATGCACTCATGTTTGTGACCACAATTTGTTTGCATATATCAGGTCATTGAATAATCCACGGATGTCCATGACTATTGTTTGTTTGCATATATTGGGTCGTTGTGTCCAAAGGTATGTGGTCTCCAGCGAAATGACACACAAGTTTAATGTTTCATTATGCACTTTCTTTAAATTATTATTTTAAAATACATCAACTTTTAGCCGCATGACTATTGAAGTGGTTAATTAATTAAATAAATATGGTATATAATATAAATATTTATTTTATGATTTATGTATTATATATAAATTCAAATATTATTTTATGAAATAAATATAATGTTCAATATATTTTAAATTTTATATAATTAAAAAATTAATCAACTAATATAAGTTGAATAATATCATGACAACATGGAGGGAGCAATAGACTTCCTTTTTAGCTAAAGTCGAGTAATGTGTACAGTCTATCCCTTCTTGGTTTGAACCTATGACCTTTTAAGAGGAAATACATACTCTTAATAAAACTTATATTATATCGATTAAAGTTGAACTTAATATTAAACCTCATTTGAATCTTATTAAAAAATTTGAATTTGAATCAAACTTAATTGTTGTCAAACTCAAGCCATGTGACATAGGATATACACCTTAGAACTACCAACATCCGAGTATATCACCGTGAAAATTTTGTTATGTGATGAAAATTTCAATTTTTCCTCTCATGGGATATGAGGGGTAACACTAATGATATCAATATTCTCTTTTCTTCACAAAAATCAAGAAGCAAAAAATGAAAAATGAGGGTGATTTTTTGTGGAGGAATCCTTGTGTGAATGACTTAGAAATTGAGAAATATTCTATGAGTAATCAGTGATTCTAGAAAACTGGTCTCAACCACTTTCATAATAGAAGCTTTTGGTGGCCCCCATTGCTCTATGCATTCATTATGAATAACAAGAATGGGAGAAAGCCACCAATTTTGTGGAATGGTTAGTTAAGATAAAAAGTCGTCCTTATTTAAAAACGGGGAAAATGCGAAGCTCTTGAGGATTTGACATCAAATTTTGCGTCATTTCCAGACAAGTGAAAATTTTTGGTTCCATCTTACATGAAAAGGTTCTAAAACAACAATACCACATGATCAAACCCTATTTGATATGGACCTTACACTATTCTACAAGCCACAAGCTTGTGAGTACACATTTGCACCACAAGAAATCATTGACTCCAAGACTTGGAACACAAAATATGAAGTGGTAACTA
Organism: Pinus albicaulis; assembly: GCA_034641835.2. Classification (NCBI taxonomy): domain Eukaryota; kingdom Viridiplantae; phylum Streptophyta; class Pinopsida; order Pinales; family Pinaceae; genus Pinus; species Pinus albicaulis. The sequence goes on along the minus strand of CM076573.1, from coordinate 574,130,839 downwards.
GTAAAATCCTATTTGATATGGACCTTACACTATTCTACAAGCCACAGGCCTGTGAGTACACATGCACCACAAGAAAACATTGACTCGAAGACTTGGAGGACAAAAATGAAGTGGTAACTAGTAAAACCCTATTTGATATGGACCTTACACTAAACACTATTCTACGAGCCACAGGCCCATGAGTACACAAATTTGCACCATAAGAAAACATTGACTCCAAGATTTGGAGCACAAAAATGAAGTGGTAACTAGTAGGAAAATCAACCCAAAGGTCACTAGTTGATTGCCTCTTTGTGTGGATTGGTGGTTGCCAATTTCCAGGGGGTGTCCCTTGCTTGTCATGCATTGAAAATCATCTAAAACTTTGCAAATTAGCATAGGGAATCAACACGTAATATGGGTCATTGGCATGCAATGATACACCCAAGGATAATAATGGTTGGTTAATTAGAAATAAATGTGAGAACTGTAACCAATAATCAATAAAATGTTAAAGAAATAAAGAAGAGAATGTGATATAAATGATTGTAGAGGCAAAACTCTCTATATCACTGCATAGAACATGAAATATCATCTCCTTCATGAGTCGAGAATCTTGAAGAATATCATGGTCAAACTGTCTTTTTATTCACCAAAAGACGAGTTACATCATAAAGACAAGATGCAAGATAGATCGTGATTAAAGTGCCTTCCAAAGAGTACAGATAGAGAGAAAGGAAGAAAGAAATGCTGGAAAGAATCTTTGTCGACTACTCATGAAAACTATGCCAAACAATGACCATTCGACCTCTTTATAGAACTCTCCTCATCTTAAAGGAGAAATCTCTCTCATGCAATATGCCTTGGTTAACTTGTGAAGTGAGTGGAAGTGGAGAAGTTCTCATGTGCCTTGTTAGAAGTGATGAAGAGTGGAGTGACCTTAAACAAGTCCAAGTCAAACTCTCTCTTGTGCCTTGAGTGAAGTGTGAAGAGAAGTGACCTCATGTGTTTTCTTCAGTGAAGAGAGAGAGAGAGAGAGAGAGAGGTCCATATGTTCTAATTCAACTCCCCATGTGTTTTGAATGAGGTGGAGTGAAGTGGAAATGAGCTAGGAAGTTTCTCCACTTAACTAAGTATAACTCAGCAAGGCAACCTAATGCAAACTCGTGCATTCAACTCAAGTGAATTGAACTAGAGTGAGGTCGGGTCAACACCAGTCCAACAAGGTGCACTGAGATGAGATGGCACATGTGCAACATCACTATTGTGTGGCTTCCATGTCACTACCACATAGTGCATCCACCTATCACCCTACATGGTGACCACTTACTATAAATACACATACCAAAAATAACAATCCCCTAAAATATTTGGAATTGCTAAGGGAACCTTGCTAAATCTAGCACGCCTAAAAATAGACATTACACCACTAAAAATAGGTCCTTTCATGTCAATGAAATTAAGCATGTTGGATTTGATTTTCTACAAGGAATCTAAATATGTGCTCAAAATCACCATGTGAGTCGTGTAACCTCAATTGTTAAAAATAGTAGTGTTTCACATGTCGCCCAAAAATAGCTCATCGGAGTTGTGAGCTCACAAGCAATTGAAATATGCCATCACCTCTGACATGCAAGCTTCTGAAATTTAATTGCTCAAAATTAGTAGTGTCTTTCAGAACTAATGAAAGTGGTTGTGAAATGTCTCTGACTCTTAACTGGGCTCAAATCACAAAATTATTGTTTCTAATCTCTTTGAGAAACATCTTTGACCTATGTGGAAGGTGACTCCAATAACAAACTCTGAAAGCTGACTTTGAATAATAATCTAAAGAGAGCCAGTTCTTAACCCTCCAATTTTTAAGGGGAAATTTTTGAGGCTTAACATTAGCTACTCAAGGGGAGGAGATCCCCTCGAAGGATGTTGAGACCTCAAAATATCTACACATGTAGCTATAGATGTTGATCCTTGGGAAAATCCAATTTGTAGAACTGGGCAATGGAGTTAATATGCATGGTGCCTCGATTGATTTATTGGAAGGGCTTACCCATATACACCCATTTGGAATTGCTACCTACGATCCATCCAACTCGTACGCTTCTTCCACTGGAAAATGCATTGAAATCAATCACGGGAGAGAGCCACCTAGTCATATGTCAATGAGGAAAATACTTGCCAAAGACCTGCTAGGTGTGAAAGAACCTCCAATGAGGTTGATGGGCCCAAAGGTACAAGTGCAACTTGCTTGTGTGAATGATCTATTGAAAATGAACATTGACAATGCTCATTCAACCAAGACCCTATGATGATCAACCTTGGCGAATGCAAGATGACCACCAATGAGGCTTATGCCCATCATAATTCTTAAGCTTTTGGATCACTTCTTACATAATGTGCCGAAATTGATGTGGAATGATCCGCTAAGACGAAGGCAATGATGAAAACCTTTCCTTTAAAACGAGAAACGAAAATCTAGAAATAGAAAAATTAGTGCCATATCCTCAGACTAGATGAGGAGTTGACTGACTAAGGATAATGACTAAATACAATTTGAAGAGACAAGAAAATAAAATGACTCAAGATTCATTCTATTATCTCTTCAACACTACCCACCTATCAAACACAATTATCACATGATGGAAACATGTTGTCCTCGTTCAACGATGACCTAGACAAAAGCATTAGGACTTATCTCAGATGAATTGGTGACATGATACTCATACTTTGAATTGGACAATCTAATGATGGACAATAAATGAATAATGCATGCGTGCGAGGAAATAATAGACCAACCTCGTAAGAGCCTTTTTATTTATCATGCAAGGAAAGGAGGGTATACTAATGCAAGACAAGAAAAAGGGTTGGCACTTTAAATTAGGACATGAATTCAATTGGAAAAAGGGAAATATGAAAATAGAAGACCTTGTTTGTTGTCTTAAAGCACAACAACAACAGAAAGAAAATTTGAATGCGGAGATTGATGAAAACTACTACTTGTAAACCCAAATTTTCATTGCTCTATTTCTCACACTAAATTTCTTAAATCATACTCAAGAACTCTTATGTTGGAGGTTTGTCAAAGTTGCCATAATTATACTCACATGATCTATGTAACCATGTAGCAAAGTGATCGATGAGATGAGAAAGAACAACATAGTCAACCCCTCCAATGCAATCAATCATGAAATCTCATAAGTGAGAAAGATGCCGTGATGTATTTGCTACTGAGCAAATTAATGAAGGTTGTTGTTTGGAATATGGAACATGGTTCTTCAATAGCATTGAACTTGAAAGTATAAGAGCCAAAACTCTTAGAATTTGCCTATTGTAACACCTCCATCATCCTCAACTCAATTGGATCATGATTAACCCTGATATCCGAACAATGATTAGGCAGAGGATCTGGGAAACCGAGAAAGACACAAATCAGAAACCTCTAACTGATTGGGCAACCAAGAAAAAACACTGTCCTTCCTCGGAAACATCTAAACAGTAGAAAAGATAAAAACATCTAAAAAACTAGGAAAGAAGGAAACATCTCAATGTATTTGCATTATCTAATAATTTATTTGATTTTTATGCAATATCTTTTGTAACTACAAATTAAAAATAAGGAGAATGTTTGCATTGTTTATAAAATGCTCATCTCTCCCTCATAATAAATGACGGTCTTGTTTCCAGAGCTTGCTGTGTTACTCTCTTTAATGCAACTATATTGTTATGTGATTCTCTAGATTAGTTTTCAGATCCTAGATAAGATCTTGAAAGCCATCTTTCCTATTCGAAGTTTTTGTTTGTTTGTTTGTTTGTTTATTTATTATTAAATTTAAATTTCTCTTGTAGGGTCATACATTTCAATCCATTCGGTGCATTAAAATCATGCTGCCTCGTCCAGAGCCCTCCATTGCAGTTAGCCATGGATCTTCAAGAGCTAATTACGCTGTAGGAACAATGACACCCTCCAGGGAAAATACAGCTTGATACACGCTTTCAACTACCCAAATTCCCAGGCCAAATGAATGGTGAGGCTGTAGATTCTTGGCTTTGCAGTCTCTCCAACTATTTCAGAACATGTCCAATGATGGAAGAGGAAATGAAACTTCAAATCGTCAGTCTACAATTGGAAGGCCTCGCACAAACATGGTGGGATACTCATCTCGAGAATATGTCCTTGGTTGTCGAACTTGGAGAACCAACAGAGACCAGATTGACACCTATCACATATTGGGATAACTTTTTCCAGGCCTTAAGAGAATGCTTCTATCCCCCAGGATATATCCAAAGTCTCCTTGCCAAATGTTTATAGCTTCGACAACTACCAAATCAATTAGTGCAAGCTTACATTGATGTCTTCTGCAAGTTGCGCATTCAACTCCATATCTTCGATCCCGAAGAGGTACTAATTATCAAATTTAATTATGGTTTTCTAATGCTTCTTCAACGCAAAGTTGAGTTGTTTGATAGTACTTCATTTATTCAGGCCCTGGCTGTGAAACGCAAAGTGGTTCCTCGAATCCGATCTCCTCAAGCCAGAAATGGTCTGTCTCCCTTTGATTCTTCTAATGTCGCCTCTGCCTCATCCCCCACACCTCACAATAACCCTTGGTGTACATTTCATAATACCAATTCACATGCTTCTGCAGATTGTTGAGTACTGAAAAATTTATGCCCCAACAAGACTCTTTTTACAGAGGTCAGGCAACCAAATGCCACTACCCCACTTATAGTTGTTTCTCTTGACAATCCTACCAAAGTGGACTCTTCTCTCATCCTCATGACTGCTAATGCAACAAACACCTCTTTTGTGCCTTTATTTACCCATAATTGTCAAATCAAACATGAGTTGGTCACTCTTATTCTCGACAATGGGAGTCAAAAGAATCTTGTGGCACAAGACTTGGTTCAACGCCTTTGCCTTCCCACCACTCCACACCCACACTCGTATTAGCTCGGTTGGGTCCAAAATGATGGTCCTCATCTTACCATCTCCCAACAATGTGATGTAACCTTTGCTATTGGACCTTTTCGTGATACCGTGGTATGTGATATTTCTGCTTTCGATTGTGCCAATTTATTATTGGGCATTCCATACCAACACGCCCAACATGCTATTTATCATGCTAAACATCACTAATACCACTTGCAGCACGATGGGCGCACCTGTGTGCTCACATCCTTAGCTAGCACATCAACCCAACCTTCTATTAGCAAAGCTCCCATTAAGAGAGTCGGTTTAAACCCAATGTGTTTCTTTTGTGCTTGGTTCACCCTGTTAAGCCAGCCAACCTCACCAATCTGGTCCCTCCTGCAATGGCTCTTCTACTCTTAAGAATTTGTAGATGTCTTCACCCAACCCACAGGTTTGCCTCAAGCATGCTGTGTTGAAAACAAAATCGATCTTATGACTGGTGCTTCCTTACCCAATACCCCATCATATTGCCTCGTTCCTTAAGAGGCAACTGAGATAAAATGCCAAATTGATCAATTGTTGACATTCGGTCATATTCAACCATCATTGAGTTGATTCTTGCAGCGAGGGGCAAAGATGGTTCCGGTTGGATATTTTTCTTGAGCCAAGAATACATTGTAGAGAAGGCAAAGAGAGGATGTAGAAGAGGCAGCGTAGCAGCTACGCGGGGCAGCGCAGTGCCATGTAGAAGTAGCGCAACAACCTTGAGCAGATTCACTATTTTGCTGAGGATCAGTCAGATCTAGTGCCAGAGAGCCGACTTGTGAGACCCAAAGGGCCAGAGATCAACATCCAGCCAACAAAAGATCCAATAGAAGGAGGTGACGCAGTCCCCAGCCAGAGTGATGCAGATCTACGTAGAGGCAGTGTGGGGTTGTCCAGTTTAGTGTTGGGTCAGATCCAAATCTCTAGTGTCAGTGTGAGGCAATCCTCACTAGTTCTCTGCTAGTGAGTTTCCCCGTGGATAGCTAGATTTGGGCATCCATTTGTATTCATAAACTTCTGCTTAATAATATCAAACCCTCATCTGTTGCACTGCTTTTCCCTATTGGGTTTTTCGTGGGACTCAGTCCAAAAATAACTGTGTCGTGTGTTTAGTTTTCTTCTTGCTCAGATCTTATTTCCGCGTTTATTTTTCCACAATTTATTTATGTAGTGTAGGTTGCAGTGTATTTGCTTCAGTATTTACTTGTAGAACACAATAAATAACTTGCATGGTTAATCAAGTAGAAGAAGTAATACCAGCTTGCTGTAATAGGGATTTCAGGTTTAGGAATTTTCACATGGTATTAGAGCAGTGCAGGTGAAGCAAGAGAGCAGACTTGGAGAGCTCAACGTTGAAGAGAAAGAAGGAGATCGAATAGCTGCGTAGGCAGTAGATCAAATCCCCAAGGGTTTGCATAGTCCAGGCAAGGAAGGGCAAGATTTGTGACGAAGTCTCTCTCTGAGGGAGTTGACAGAGAGGTAGGACTTTCCAGTTCGTGATTTGTCAACAGAAAACAAAGCAGCGCAACAACATATTCAACGCAGAACAATTTTCTGCAATTTTTTTTGCAGTAGTTGTTGGTTCAGAAAGCGTCACAAGAAGGAAGAAGAAGCATACCGAGGGAATTTCTTCCTCAGTGGATTTTGAGCCAAGGAATTTGATTTCTCAGTTGCAGAGCAACAGTAGCAAGGAGAAGATCTACATACTCTAGAAGGGAGTGCATAGGCCAGCGTAGCAGCTACAGAAAGGCGAAAGGGAGCAGTTTGTTTTTTTTTGGCAGAGATGGCAGCTAATGGGTTGATAGATCAAGATCAGTTGGAGGTTGCCTCTAACTATGTGATCTGGCTAGCAAGGATCAAGTGTTTGCTAGATGAGCATGAACTCAAAGCCTTCATTGATGGTGTGGTAGTTGTCCTCGTGGATGCAGATTCATTGAAAGCCAAGCGTTTGATCCTCGACGGAGTGAGGGATCATGTAGTATGTCACATCACTGGCAAAGGGTTTGCCAAAGAGATGTGGGTTTCCTTGGAGACGTTGTATCAAGGATCTTTCGAACAACAAAAGATGTTCTTGCAGGAGAAGATGCGATCTACGAGGACGCAAAAGGGAGAACACATTGATTCGTTCCTTGCAAAGCTTCTGGAAACCCAAGATCAGTTGGCAGCTGTAGGGTTAGCACCTTAAGGAATCGAGATGGTAAGACTGGCCCTGAATTCAGTCTCAAAAGAATGGCAAGTCCTTTTCCAGAGCATCCTGGGCAGAGAAAGGTTGCCTGATTGGGAATCGATGTGGGCCGCTCTTTAATAGGAAGAAATGAGGCGAGATATGATCAAGTGTAAACTTGATGGCAACAACAATAGTGGGACGAAGCCCAAAGAGGAGGAAGAGAATGCAACCCTTGCATCTAAAGGGGCGACATAAGCAACGAAGGCGGAAAAAGGACGTCTCGAAGATCAAATGTTTCAGGTGTGGTGATATGGGTCACTACGCTTCCTCGTAAGGAGGAGGACAAGGACGAGAAACATGATTTGCAGGCTGCAGCTACAAGGATTGAGGAGGAGGAGCTCGCCATGATTGCCCACATATCTCTAGGGGAGAATTGGGGTGATCTAGAACTGTAGTTCGAAAGAGATGTAGTTGGGCAGGATCCTTGAGGAGTCCACCTCTTGGATCAATACCTTGCTACGGGAGCCCAGATCATAGGTAGCAGGATGGACCAATGTCAGTTTGTGCAGAGAGGTGCAGAGGTGACAGTGCAGTGGCTAGAGAGCGCCAAAGTTTGAGCAGCGTAGAGCACAGTTGGCAGCAGTGCAGATGGCATAGAGCAGAGTCTGCATCAACGCAGAGGCTTCAAAGGGTCAGCGTAGAGACTAACAGAAGTCAGATCTTCAATATCAGATGCATCATGCTGAACACTTAGTTCAATATTTTGGATGTTTTTCTGCTGCAACAACAACAGAGTTGTAGTGCAGATGCAGTTGGCCGCAGTATACAAGGTCAACAACAACATAGATGCAACAACGCAGTAGTTGGTGGGCAGCAGTGTCAGACATCAACAGTGTAGAGGGAGATGATGCAGAGTCAGGGTGATGCTTCAGTAGGTTGCATTATTAGAGCACATTCCTAGCTAAGCGGGAGTGTTGATTTCTGGTAGCATCAGATGTGCTTATATGTCTCAAATTTTGTAGTGAGGATTCCAATCCTCTTTTACAAAATCAGGCTCCAACCTTCTCAAATAATTTAGTTTTACAGGGCACTAACCTTGTATAAGTGCACCAATCCTTTCAAGAAAATCCAGACTCCAACTTGGTTTATATGAGGACACCAATCCTCTCAAGCTAATTCAAGCACCAACCTGATCAATATGAGGACACCAATCCTCTTAAATTCCAACCTTTCCTAAAGCACTTCAAATACAACTCAATTACTAGTTAAACAAATAAATCAAGGTATTGCTTCACAATGTCTTCTAGAATTTCTTCAAGGTGGTTTGAATGACTGATCCAAAATCTCTTGAACGACTGCTCCAAATCCTCGTCAATAACTACTCAAAATATTCTTCAAGGTTAGCTTTAAGTCTGCTCCAAACATGCTCCAAAGTTTGCTTCAAATTTGTCTTCAAGTCTATTCGAAGAATATCTTCAAGTCTGTTCCAAAAATATATCCAAGGGCTGCTTTTAAAAACTGCTTCTAACTTAACTTCTCATGGCCCATTAACCTCGACAATTCAATGACACATGCACATTCAACAACTTCAACATCAACATGCTCCATAATCTCATGGTTGCAAATAAGGTGCCCCCAGTAGCAGCATTCACATATACTAGGCCATACAAGGCATGTGGTAAATCTCAATTCTTCTTGTATGCTCACATCAATTGTTAATACTCGGTGCAAATCACAATCGATTCAAGGGACGATGATCAATCTTCAAATTTCTCATCAACGTTCTTAGATTACACATAGATAACACTGTGACATTTGTACTATAAAAACAAAAAGCCAAAAAAATCGTTCACAATCTTTAGATCACATATTACTTTATCAACCTTGAATACTGCACCATTTGACAATTGTCCCTTGACTCTTCTTCAGTGGAAAGACATTCTTTTTCAAGTTTAGAGTTACATCTCTTTTTAATCCATGAGTTAATTCCTCTACAATCTTGTGAATTAATTATCTTATTTGTACTTAGCCGAGAGGGCTCTTTGTGGCTGACTTGTGCATTTGATTTGGGGACGACTTGTAATTGCAAGTTTAATCTGCTCCATTTCCTCGAAGAGGAGGCAGAATGGAGATTTAGTTTCTCATTGTTGGAGGGCCTTCAAACATTCTCTTGCTGCAAGGATTCGAATCTTTGGGAACCCATCATCGACATAGTGTGTATAGGTCTGGAAAACTTCCAAATGAAATTTCTTAAGAATTTTTGGAGACTTTTCCTTGCAAAAGGTGTCAAGGCCTGTTGCACCACCAATATAGCTTGAAGCACACCCTCAGATTTCACGTGTTCCACATATATATTTTGATGGTCGTCACTCTTGCTTTGACAAATATGTGTTCAGAAGGATTGTTGCGCTAGGCTTTGTTGATAACAAGATCTTCATTCTTTGGGTCTTTTCTGAACTTATCGAGGAATCGCTTAGTGTTGATCTCGAAGTCACCCACAAGCTAATCTTTTGTCACATCTGAAGAAGGGTTCATTGGGTTCTAAAGAGCTTGTTTGTTTGCTCAATCCAGAACGCCATGGTGAGTTGCTATGCCCTTTTGTTTAATTATTTTGCGAGTTACTTTCAAAGCATAGGAATCATCTGTCTTGAAACCATAAACCCTTTTGTGATTAATGGAAATGGAGAACCTTTGCACTCAAAATATAATGTAAACTTATAAAATATGCTAAACAAATAAATCTAACGTTCAACCTTTGGATGGGGAGATCGGTGATAAATCTGAAATCAACCAAGAATGGGTTACATCTAAAACAAAAGCTAGAGCCTCTTACATCTCACTAGAAGTTTTTCTTTTTCAACCTTTCAATCATATGTCTTTGACCATGTCTGGCCCTTGCTTTGACATCAATGACAAAATATCAAGATTACCGTTACACCAAAACCTGCAATTGTTAGTAAACAAATGCATAGCTAGAGTTAATGGATCCTCAAGAGGCGGTTAAGCACATGTCATGAAACACATAGGGAGCATTGGATTATCCAATGCCCAACAATCTTCCCCCCAATGCGAACCGAGGGTGTTTTGAACTCGAGACCTTTGGCTCTAATACCACTAGTTGGGAATCACGATTGTCATTAGACCAAAACCCACATGTCTTTGTCAATGATCAAATCGCTAAAGGATCCACGAGAGGTGGTTAGTCCATGTCATGAAACACATAAGGAACATTAGTTCATCCAATGTCCAACAATCTCCCGACAGTGCGAGTCGGGTGTGTATCAAACTCGTGAACTACGCTCTGATACCACTTGTTGGAATCACGATTTTCGTTACACCAAAACCCACATTAGTAAATGGATGCATAGCCAGAGTTAATGGATCCTTGAGAGGTGGTTAAGCACATATCGTGAAACATACATGGAGCGCTGGATTATCCAATTCCTAACAAATCCTTGCCAAATCTAGCATGCCTAAAAATGAGCATTGCTAAAAATTGAAAATGATTGCATGTCAATTAAGTTAAGCTCATTGAATTTGATTTTTTGCAAGGAATTTGGATATGTGCTTAGAATATCCATGCGAGCCTCAGAACCTCCACTAATAAAAAGAGAAATGTCTCACTTGTCGTGCTGAAATAGCTCCATCAGAGTCATGAGTTTGCACTTTTGACGTTAAAGCCTTTGAACTCTGGCTGCAAAAAATAGTAGTGCTCTCCAGAGCTGATGAAAGTGGCCGTGAAATGTCTTTGCCTATGAAATGGGCCGAAATAATTGAAAATCCTTCATCTGATCTCTATGAAAGTTGGCTCGGACCTGTGTTGAAGCAGCAAACTCTGGAAACCGACTCTGAATGCCATCTGAATGAGAGCTGGCTCTTAACCCTCTAGTTTGCAAGGAGCAAATCTGAGGGTTAACAAGGCCCAAAGGAGTTTTGTGTTGATCTCCAAGTGCACCTTGGTATTCATGATATTAGCATCAATATTATCATTATGAAACTTAATGAGGCATCACAGTCGGACAAAGAGGTGCATGTATCTCACGGGGAAAGGTACCATTCCAGAGTTCTATTGATCAGTTTGAGAAGATATGTTTTTCGATACATGAACTAGAACCATAGGAAGCAAGCACAGCAATTTATTTGGCTGGTCAAAAAACGACTCTACCATATCAAACCAAATAGATTTCCCATTTTGTGTTTGAACAATTATTTACTGATCTTTACCAGAACTTATTAAGTAAGAAGGAAATGAGTAAATGATACCTCAGTAGGCAGGGTTTACATCCCTTGCAATAGGCTACATGAACTCGGAAAGGGGATGTGCCCCTTGTCCCCGGTGTGGCTCGGGAAATGCCCATCCTTCACCTGGGGAAAGGATATGTATTTCCTAAGCTCTCTAGGGATGCATCTAGTGACCCCAATCCAATTCATGGGATGTTCCTATTTTATAGGCTAATTAATTCCCTTAAAATTGTGGTATGATTGGTTTTTTGGCTTCTCTATAGTTGTCACATCACCAGTGCCCATTGGCAGGAAAGAATGTTGTTGTCTTCACAACAACCGCTAACATCCTGTTATACTTTGTTGGATGGACTTCAAAAAAACTGTATTATTTCTCTAATCCAGTCAAAATAGTTTATTGTGGACTATAGCCCTTGATGTGTGTGTCCTCAAATTATAGAATAAAACAAAAATGAAAAATATAAGTCAATAAAAGGTCAACTGTTTGTTTTCTCAATCCTTTACACTTTTTGGGACATACATAACTTGAAAATAAAGCCTTCATTGGGCACGTATCCAATAGGAAACCAACAAATGCATACACATCTTATTTTTATTTATTTAATTTATCAATGGGGGAAATAGGTAGCTAGAACATACAATCATTGCTACCTCCAAGATCACATAGTGCTGCTGCCTAGAAAATCCCCCCTGACCTATTATAATAGCACACAAACCATACTGAGAAAGGTTACCCGTGGTTCCAACTGAGTCGGGTGGCATTAGCACCATGAATCCCAACCACTCAGGCTACTCTTGGCTGGCTGTATCAGGTCTGAGTTTTTTTTTCATGAAGGAAAAATTCGTAATCTTTCATTAAGTAGAAAAATTACATGTTACATTTTACTAAGTATGCCATCGTGTAGCCTCAAGATAAGCAGGCTTCATAGACATGTATGAGCTAATATAAACAGTATAGTAAACCAGTATCCGCAAGTAAGTTCGGTGCATAACTTACTGAGTATCAGGTCTGAGTTAAAAAAGGTCAATGCTTTATTTTCTTAACCCTAAACCTTGTTTGAAACATCTGTAATTTGAAAATAGAGCCCAACAATTATTTTTCCACCATGGAGATGGAAAATGCAGCAACATTGTTTGCCATTTGGTGAGTGGTGAAAACCACTTTTGGGCCCCAATTTGGAGCTTGGGGTGCTTATTTGCAGTTGCAAGAACTGTTTTCTTTTCTGTTCTGGCTCATTGCTGTGGGCATTATGCAGTGGACACCATTTTCTTTCTGTTTCCATCCCTTTTTCGCTGTGTAGGCTTCATCTTCTTGCTGTGAACAGTGATTGTATGCAGTGGGTATCTGCATTTTGGTATGTGGGCACCATTTTGCTGCCATGGGCTTCAATTTTAGTTTTGGGCAGTTTTCTGTTGTAGGTACCATATTCTCGCAACCTACAATGATTTTATGTAACAGACACCATTGTCTTGTTGTTGGCATTCATTTGAAGCTTCAATATATATATATATATATAAAATAAGCTCACAGAATTTCACCCACTTCCCCAGAGTCCTAGATGGAGGTTGGTATTAACCAGCAACTCGAATGAGAAGATGGTTACCTCAGAGGACTTGGATGGGAATGGATCCTGTGATCTCATATCAGACTGCATTGTTGGCAGATGTTGTCAAACCAACCAAGCTAACATTTGTGCGCGCACACACAAAAACACCCGCTCTTGGCATGCTCTATTTTTCAAGTTTTGTACTCCATAGTTACTGTACTAAAGATGCCCTCCATACCTGCACTTGGCATAGCCTATTTTGGAGGTTTGTACCGGGTACCCCATCTCTGGAAATGTCTAGTACCCAGGTACTAGAAATGTTCCCAAACAAGAGACTCCATGCAACTTTGATGTGCATGTGTGTGTTTTGATGCACCCATGAACCTGGGGTATTAGATATTTATAATACCATGGGTACTAGAATGCCCCCATACAAGAGACTCCATGCAACTTTGATGTGCATGTTTGTGTTTTGATGCACCCATGAATCTGGGAAACCCAATGTACAATATTGATGTGTTTTATTTGTAGCACATGCAGACATGTGCATCAAAGTTACCAGACTTGGAGTCAGGAAGAACTCGGTGAGATAGAAGAGTCAAGAGTTTAACTCAGATCTGGAAAAGCTCTGCAAAAGCTCTGGAGAAACTTAACAAGGACACAAATAGTATGGAACAGACATACACAACTATGAAGTACACAAACACAAAATACTGGATTGGAAAAAACTTGGGAAAGCAATTGGGGAGGATAGTTTGACTCATGAGTCTAACTCTTTTCCAGCCCAATCCAAGTTAAACTTACGAGTTGGTGAGTTTGACTCGTGATTCCTGTGAAAATGATGTGCACACTTAGAGCAAGTCAAGTCATGTATTTGGTACGATCAACTCTTAGTCTTTAGAACAATTAAACAGTTTCTGAATTATTGAACTCAGGTGAATTTTTTTTTTTTTGTGGAAGTTGACAGTCTCTCCTTGAAATGCAGAGCTATAAGTGACGTGTATAAATCCCAAGAACAACAACCTGTTCAGGGGTTCTGGTCTTTGACAAGGTCATATTAAATCTTGATTCAGGTGACAAGCCTATTGGGCGTAACATTCTAAAATTTATGAATTGGAAAACTGAAAGTTAATAGTAATAGCTAACTGTACTTTGGAGTTTGATTGAAAAAATGTGTGGTATTTAATGACATAAAACAACTGGTTGTTATGGTTGTGCTTAAAGATATTGCTCAACTTGCTATGTTTAGTTGTAATGTGGCTTGTCCACGTCAATTCATTTATTTGGTATGGTGAGCTATCAGAACAATAAGCAGTTCCTGAAAAAATTGAACTTGGGAGAAAAAAGTTTGTGGAAATGCACAATCACTTTCTCCTTCAAATTCAGCGGTATAAGTGACTTGTATATATATATTGCAAGACTGGTAAGCCATCCAAGCAGAACTCTTGTTCAATTTCTAAGGATTTGGTATTTATCAGTCATTTAAAAATGAAGTCTTAACATTTGATCAATGGTAATGCTCTCCAATCTAAGTAGAATTTCTTCCATAATTTTCTGTAATTTGATGTTTACTTTTCCCATGATGTGGATCATTGTTATATCCCCAAGATGTAGGATAGTTGGTGATGGTGTTTTATTAAGGAACTCCTTGTGTTAAGGTCACGGGCTTGAAATCCCTTGGGTACAAATAATACAGCCATTCAAGGGTTGGTCTGGCCCAGGCTGGGTGCAATCCCCAGGGGATTTTGATGCTGTAGATACCCTTGGGTCGTGGTTTCTCAGTCAAAGGTTAGTTTTGCAAGTCAAACAAATTAGCAAACCCAAAAAATATCATGGTTATAATGTCTCTCTATCCCTCTCCTTGTCCCTCCCTCTCTCTCGATATATATATTATGTGTAGATATCTTTGTATAAATGTATAAAAATATATTGAACATACACCATGCCATAAAGAAAAAGGCATCCACACACATGCACTTCTTCTGTTGAACTGCTGTTAAATATATTGACCATATGGTTATATATTAACCATGTTGACTTTAACTATAGCTGAAAGTTGATCGTGATTAATTGAAACCTCTCTCTCGATATATATATTGAACATACACCATGCCATAAAGAAAAAGGCATCCACACACGTGAACTTCTTCTGTTGAACTGAAGTTAAATATATTGACCATATGGTTATATATTAACCATGTTGACTTCAACTATAGCTGAAAGTTGATCGTGATTGATTGAAACCGATTGCTGTTAAAAGTTGTACATATATTATAATCTTTGATAGAAAAAAGATCATGATGAACTGCAGTTAAATTTCACACACATAAATTAAATCTAACACATTATTTTGGCATCCAGGTTGATAAATCGACTATCTTATGCCATGGTAATTACTTTCCAGACTTAACAAGATGTGTGTCTGAAGTCTGAACTCTCTGAATTCTGTAGAATGCATTCGTAAGAATTTTACCTAGAAAATATATTACAGGAAGAAGATGATCTTTGTTATCTTAGTGGGAATGCTCATGCTGATAAGGGTTGGCCTTCTTTAACTCAGGTTTTTAAACATTTCTCATGAGGAATGTGCATGCACTTTTGGGCATGAATTTTTGCCTTCCTCTCTTCTTGAACTTGCAAATCTTTCTTGATGGCATCAACCTCACCTAATCCCTGTCAAAATCGTTAGAGACATGCTGAAAAAGAGTGGAACATAACTAACTCTTTAAGTTCCTGAAAAGATACTGCATGAACATTATAACAAAATGTATAAGAACTTTAACTTAAATGCATCAATATACATACCTTAGGGAGGTTCATAACAGTGAACTATTCAGAGTTCAACTGTTTGCCTAGTGAGAATATAAATGATCTTACTCTTGATCATAGGAATATAGATAACTGTTTCATATAAATGATGTGGACTAATAAACGGGTTTTGGGAGATGGACAACCTTAGGGCACTGCTGTTTCTTCCTAAATCATTTGTAGCTAATATCAGACCTTCATTGAAGCAAGGCTTTGTAAGCTTTAACTATCTAAGTTTTGTTCATAATAATAATAGTAATAGTTAAGTTATTAACTTAGTTTAAATGAATAAGTGGGATCTTAAAGACAATTTGACAACTAAGGGTTTATTTGTGTGGATTCCTAAATGTATAACCCAACTTATTCTGGCAAGTTGTGACATGGCTTGTGCAACATCAAACTATTCAGTCCATATGGTACAACTCTTAGAACAACAAAAAGATTCTGAAAGATAGAATTCAAGTGAAAAGAAATTTAGGGATATGCATTTGAATAAGTCTTTTCTCATTGAAAACCAGAGCTATGAGTAGAATGAATCCAAGAACAATGCATCCAAGAAGAATTCTCGACCAATATCTGGAGTTTGGCTAATTATTCGAGTCCTTCCTGTTTGAAAATGCAGTCCAAAATTTGAGAATATTCTGCAACCTAAGCAGAACAGTTTCGACTTTTTTCGTAATTTGGTGGTTTCCTTTTTTGAGTACTATGTGTTGGTATAGGCACATATTCCTATATACGTACGCCTGTGTGCATGTTAAAATATATATATATATATACACACCTTGTTACAAAGAATTCTGAGAATGGTATGGGTATATGTACTCGTATATATCCCTGCTCTTGATCACAGTTAATTGTAGTAAAAAATTGACCATATGTTACTGTGGTTAGAAATAGATTGCAAGCGACATAGTCAAGTTCCATTCTTATCTATTTTAAATTCAAATTTTGATTGTGGTGTCCCATCAGATAATTCGTAGGAGTGAGAAAGGATTGAATGGAAGTAAGCAGAAAATTCTAAATCTTCAGTAAAGAGAAAGAAAAGCAGAACCAGCTAGAGAGAAAAATAACCCAAGAGCAGCATGAGATAAAGAAAAATAACCCAATCACAAGAGAGGGAAACATTTTATGGTGCCTATTGGCCAAATCACTTTTATAAAGAATGATCACAAGATTTGTGAAATCACAAATCAGAGCTATGTATATATACACAAGAGTATGGTGTTTTGCCCAAGAGGGATTATGAACCAACTAACTCAGCCTTAACCAAACCTAGAAATAAATCATGAATATTGACTAGGTTGGTCATAGCCATGTTGAAATATTGGTAGTTCGAAAGGTATTTCTGGTTCTAAAAGCCCTCGAGGCAAATTCTGGTTTGCTTAATGGGCTTTGCCCCCAAGTTGGGGGTTTTGGACCCAAAGTGAGTGGGCTTTGAACCCAAGGAAAACATTTGTAATCCTAATTTAATTGTTGTTGGCTTAAGGTGTCAAGTTGGCTCAGGTCAGCCAATAAGGCCAAGAGACACTCCTTGGAAAAGTATAAATACGAAGTCCATGGGGCAAAAGGAGCATTCTTCTTATAAGGATTAAGGCTAAAAGTGGCTTAGCAAGGCAACAAAAGTAGCCACAACCAAAGAATGATAGATTTGTGGACAAGGCCCAGTTTGCTTAAGGTTATGCTTGTTGGGAATGGCTAGAGAAAAGTTTTGTGTAGACCGTTGGCAGCTCGAAGTGAGGCCGCAACCAAGGAATAGGCTGCAGGTCTAAACAAACCAGCCATAACACACAAGGAGGAGGGCCGCAGGGCTGTTTTAGTAACTTGTTGGTCTCAGGGAGGCATCTGCTAGTTCACATAAGGTAAAAATAAGAGGCTAAGGTAGAAAAAGACTTGATTAAGGCTATTGTAGTAGGGAGTAGGGTTGGCTGGAGGGTAAAGGACTAGGAAATATGCTAGTAAAGGGGCCGAAGGCCTGAAGGAGTTGGCATAGGGCCTAAGAAAGCTACAACAAGAGGACCATCAACTAAAGGATCATGCCCATATAAACTGATTTGTGTTTGAGTAATCTAATGTGGGTTGGTAAAAGCCCTAGTTTACTACAACTAAGTTTTTAGAGCGTTGTAGGTGTCTTTATGAAGGAAGGAAAGGCTTATAGGATAAAGTCTTAGCCTTAGGGTATTGGTCAAAAGGACTTGACATCGTATTTGGCATTGTATTGTGATATAAAGGGCCAATATATTTGGTAGAAGAGCCCCATGAGTTTTCTTATCAGTGGAATTGTAAGAAACAAGTTTTGGGCATAATTGCTAGTATATTATGTTGTGCAAAATTGTTTAAAGTTAGGAATTGCTAGTGTGTTTATGCTTCCTAGCTAAGGCATAAACCATAACTAGGGTGTGTGGATTTTTGACATGGTGCTAGGTCCCCATAATACTAGTGTATCCCCTTATTGTTATTGGTAGTATAGCCCCCTTATTGTTATTGTTGTTCCCATGTAGTCCCCATATTGTTATTATTGTGCTGCATAGAAGCCCACTTTTGTTATTGTTGTGCCCTTACATTGTTATTGTTATGTCGACTAGGATTATATTATGACCGATTAGACTCCTATATATAGAAAAGAGGTTTTGTCATTTGTTTCATCCAAGAATTGTTCATTTATGTAATGTAAAGGAGGTTTCCCCCTCGAAGAGGCTAATTTCTAAGTTGTTGATCTCTCTCTTCTTCTATTTTGTGAGTTGGTTTCATAAC
This sequence comes from Pinus albicaulis, assembly GCA_034641835.2. NCBI lineage: Eukaryota > Viridiplantae > Streptophyta > Pinopsida > Pinales > Pinaceae > Pinus > Pinus albicaulis. The sequence goes on along the minus strand of CM076573.1, from coordinate 574,112,391 downwards.
ACATGGTGTCATAGCTACTTCGAAGAGCAGTTAGATATGAGATGCGCACATGTGTCAGCTCTGAGAGGGAGTTGTGAAGCTGTTGTAGGAAGCAATATTGTTGCCAAGAGATTTGGCTTGGTATGCCTTGTAAGACATGGAGAAAAATGTTCAGACAAGGAGATGTGGATTATTTGTAGCTTGGGGTGGCGAAATAGGAGTTATGGTGGAGAATTTGGTAGGGAGTGCTTTAGCATGGATGGGGTAGCTTCATATGGATTGCAGTTTGATGAGCTCTGTGAGATATTATCTTCATTGTGTTGTAGAGTTAAGATTTGATAGTGGAACCATGTGCATATGAAGTGTTTGACCTTAAGAGGATGAGAAAAACTTGCAGAGTCGAGGCGCGGTGAGCTAGAGTGGACTAGGTCAAGTGTTCATTTGCAGCTCGAGACTGACCTTGAAAGGACACAAGTTTAGTTGCAACACATGCATAAGTTTTCATGAGGTTAATTTCTTGGAGGGAAAAGCGGTGTGCGAAGGGATGGTTGTGTAGGCTCAGAGGGAGTATGGCTTTAGGATACTACATGATTTAGAGGGGGAGAGTCAACAACCTAGTGGAAGTCTAACCTACAGGTTCAAGCGAGAGAGTGGAGTGTTCCAAGCCATGCAAGGAAAGTCGTGGTGCGTGCAAGGAAAGTTGTAGATCATGCAAGGAAGTTATGGTGCATGCAAGGAAGTTATGGTGCATGCAAGGAAATGTCATGGTACATTCAAGGAAGTCATGGACCATGCTAGGAAAGTCATGATCATGTAAGAAAATTCATGGCCATCCAAGGAAAGTCATGGAGCTGGAGATTTCTAGCAACAAGGAAAGTCATGGTTTGGATGGCCATGCAGGATGCTCTGAAGCGGGAGGCTTCTTAGAGCACGATGTCTTAAAAAATCCAGGTCTTCCAAGAGGATTTGGTTTTAGATCAAATTTAGAGGCAGGTTGAAATACCTTCCTCATTAAGAGGGACTGTTGAAATATTAGTAGTTCAGTAGGTATTTTCAGTTGGAAAAACCCTTGAGGCTTTTGTGTTTGAATTTGGACACAAAGTGAGTGGGCTTTGAACCCAAGGAAAACACTTATTATTTTAATTTAATTATTGTCGGAAAGTTGTCAAGTCGACTCAGGTTGGATAGCAAGGCCAAGAGACACAACCCTTGGAAAAGTATAAATACAATGGTAAGGAGACAAAATGAGCACTCTTCTTGTGAAGATCAAGGCTAAAAGTGACTTAGCTAAGGCAACAAAAGAAGTTGCAGCTAAAGAAGGAAAGATCTGTTGACAAGGCCAAGTTTGCTTAAAGTTTTGCCGGGTGGGAAGGGTTGGACAAATGTTTTTGTGTATACCACTAGCAGCTTGAAGTGACGCTGTGGCCAAGGAATAGGTCGCATGCCTAAACATACTAGACATATCAAGCAGGGAGGGCCATAGGAAGGCTGTAGGAGGGATGCAAGGTTGTTGTAGCAACTGCTAGGAGTAGGGAGGCATTTGCTAGCCTATGTAATGTAAAGAGGTTGAGGTAAAACAAGAGTTAATTAATGCTATTGTAGTACCAAGTAGGGATGGTTGAAGGGTAAAGGACCAAGCGATAGGTTACTAAAAGGGCCGAAGGCCTAAAGGAGCTGGCAGAGGGCCCAAAAATGCTACAACAAGAGTACTATGAGCTAAAGGACCATGCCTAGGTAAGTTGATTTGTGTTTGAGTAATCTAATTTGTGCTGGTAAAAGCCCTAGTTTGCTACAACTTAGTATTTTGAGTGTTGTAGGTATCTTTATAAGGGCAGGAAATTCTTAGAGGACAAAGTGTCAACCCTAGGGTATTGGTCCAAAGGACTTAACATTGTATTTGGTATTATACTGGGATATAAAGGGCCATTATCCTTGGTATGAGTGCCCCGTAAGTTTTCTTATTAATGGAATTGTAAGAAACAAGTTTTGGGCATATAATATTGTGTACTATCATTGATCTAATTGTTGGTATATTCCATTATGCAAAATTGTATAAAGTTAGGCACTGCTAGTGTGTTTATGTTTCTTAGCTAAGCCATATACTAGACCTAGGGTGCGTGGATTTCTAACAAGCCAATCCTAATATACATAAAATAATTATTAAAATCCTACGTCAACCTTGGTTGAGTGAAACTATACCATTCTCAACGACTCCCCATTAATTTGAAGAGTGGGTTGTAGAGAAAATTGATGAAATAAAAATGAAAGTGTATTTATGGAAACTCAACTCGATTGACCAAGATTTGATTTTCATTATTGCACTATATTTTAAAATTATTTGATTTTCATACTTTTCTACTAAAGGCTTTGGGAATATAAGTTGATGACCCTTGTTCCACTCTTAAAATTGAAATATTGCCTACATGGTCATAATGCCATTTTTCTCCTTTGAGCAATTTTATTTCTTGTAGCATAAGTTCAACATCAACATTGTTGTTCAAGTGTTCTCTGTAAAAGGCCGAACTTCAACTTTCAACTTGAACAATTTAGGGCATTTTCTAGGCAAAAAATGTATCTAATCAACGTTCAAACTCTTCCTGATGAACTCTAATGTAAAAATCGTTATAGGAGAAAAAAAATTGCAATCTATATGGAGACAATTCACACCCATGAAAGTTGCTCTTTGTAAAATTTTGATATAAATACTAATTTCCCACTTTAAACTCTTTGTTGAGTTGTAAGAATGTTTTAATCTTTAGGAAAACTCTTGGAGCTGTTGTACCATTTAGAAGGGTTGAACTACTGACAAAAATTGATTAACAAATTTTGGAAAAGAAAATTCTTCAGAATGTCTTCTCACTATATAGGTCCAATAAATAACTAGCAATTCATGCCCCTATGAATCTTTCTTTTGTAGGGAAAAAGATGAGGAAATCCTTCTAAATGAAAATACACAAATTAGTATATGAACAACGTTAAGCATTTTGGAAATGGACTCTGGAGTAATTTGAAACAATTGAGTCCCATCTTTGGCTAGAATAGCCCACTGACTATGCAACCAATGTTCAGAGCACCAACTAACTAGTTTGTTAAAATGATAGGTTTGTGGGACGACAAATTGAGCTAATAAATATTCACATACTGCAAATTCATCACTTTGATCTTGATGTCATTGAAATGCTTAATTTCTTATTTCAAATAAAGTCAAACTCACATTTGGTATCAATTACATCTGCATCTTTATCAATTAACAACAATTTGTCTAAATTCACAGAGGCTTAAAGCAAGGGTTTTGGTTCACGTTGAGCTTTAACCGCCTTTTCTCTCCTTCGATGCATTCTACCAATTAAAATGTTGACAAGGACATAAATAATTATCTAGAAAATATAAATTTAGTCTAGTTTTTATTCACTGTTGTTGGTTGTTGTTTGTAAGCTTGCAAACTTTGGCATTTCCCAGGCACGTAACTATGTAGCAATTATCGTTAACCTTCGTTTTAGCTTTGAACTTTGGAGTTTTAATTGTAGATACATGGATACAAATAATTAGGAGAATTGGTCAAGCTGGCTTCCATTTTGGGTCCCTTCGTTAAGTTAGCATAACATGGTTGATTTGACTTCAAACCATGGCAGAATAGCGTGGGGTGGGGGTGGGGTGGGGCGAGTGGTGTGTAAAATCACGAGTGGGGTTGCTATTTACAAGTGGATGCCACGTACCTTGAGAGTTATTTCATAAAAACCATGAATAACAGACTTTGCCTCCTTTGCATTAAACGCCCAACGATCAAGGGGTCTGCTACTTGATTGTGATGATCCATCTTTGAAACAGTATCAACACCCTTGATAATAGCAAAGCACTTTATCATAGTGATTTATTCAACCTTTAATCAACAAACTTATAACAATGCTATATTTTAAAATTATTTATAGTGCTTTAAATGAAAAAAATGTTATAATATCAGAACTTTACATACGTGCAAAAATTTAGATATTTTTCAATATTTTGAATTTTTTTTGCCAAGAGAATGTTACAACAATGACAACACATAACCTGAATAGGAAAAGTATGACCTACACCCAAACATTGCCCCAACAATTTGTATGAGCCTTATAAGGACAACAAGAAAGGTTTGTGCACTACTAGCAACCTCACTCAGTCTGTTCAAGTGAAGGTAGCAAGGAATATTGGCATTAAGAGGATGATATTGCAAGTTCAAATTGTAGTTCTACCTCATACCTTTAATAGGCTTGGAAACACTCCTAACATTATATCAAGCCACTTTGGTGATATGGCAAACTGTAAACATAATGAAATGTTAGAATAATTCGCTGGTCCAGAGGGAGATGAATCTTTGCTGATATGTACAGAGTAAAAAATGTCATCAAAGAGATTTGACGAGAATATTTTTATGAGAATTTTGGGTTCAACCCCGAAGAGGCTAGGCTGTTGCTGGAGGCTAAGGATATTTTAGGTCAATCAAAGGCTAGGTTCTAGAGGAGTTAACAAGATAAAGGCACATCCATAAGAAGACCTGGAGACTACATCTTGTATTGAAGTCTCGAATAAGAAAGTACTAGGGTTTGTGTCATGCATGACTTAATGAAGAAACCCTAGCCCTTGCAAATCATCCATTACTAGTTGATGCTGAGAATGGGGATGGCTGTCCATCTTAGGAGAAGATGAAAGAATCTAAGGTTGATAAGATTACAGATGGACTTTGTTGATTTTTGCAAGGAAGCAAGGATCAAGAGGGAGTGGACAATTCCATTCAACTCTCAGTAGTTTAATCAAAAGGTACATCGTGAAGGTTGCTAAGGCAATAATTTAGCAACATCGGGAAGCACAAAGCAAAGTTTGTAACAAGAGGGTTTTCCAAGTAAGAGGGAGCAACTTTAATATGACTTACAACTTCAACAAAAGGACTTGCTTGCGTGATGGAGGGAGCAACAGTGGCAGGATTATTTGCTTCCATGACAAATGGAGTTTGACTTCAGAGATTGAAATGAAGGATTCTGGCTAGGTCATAAAGGACTTTGACTAGAAAGATGAATGGCCTAGCCCATGATAATGGCAGGGGCAAAGATTGAAATGAAGGATTTTGTCTAGGTCATAAAGGACTTTGACCAGAAAGATGAATGGCCTAAGATAATGGCAGGGGCATATATAGAAACATTCACCTATGATGCCAGGAGGACTTGGCTAGGTCGACCAGAGGTGAATGTGCTAGGGAAATTATAAGATTGGACATATCTTCTTCTTATAATTCAGGAGGAGTTGGTTAAGTTGACTAAAGGAGATCGATGTAATTCACCGTTAGAGCTAGAAGGACTTGGCTATGTCGTAAGTGACGTTGACTAGAAAAGTGAATGGTCCAAAGGAAAATTGTCCCAAGAAGCTAGAAAAATTTGGATGCTTAGGCCAAGTCATGACCAAAGGAGATTGATACATTGCTTAAGGAGCCATAAAGAATTTTGGCAAGCCCTGGATATATGAGGAGTTACATTTCCCACTCCAAGATGGAGTTATTTTACAGACACACATCAACATGACAAGCTCATGAACTTTTTTTTTATGGAGAAATTTTAGCAAGGGAATTTTGTTGCAGAGAATACCTCTCTTGCTAAGAGGGAGTGTTGATTTTTTGTAGTGTCAAGAGGTGTTCCTGTATGCCAAAAGACCTCCCAAGTCAGCCAAAGAAAATTGTACAAAACGAAAATGGAAATTATTATTTTGGGCTTTATGTAAGCCCCAAAAGTCAAGCTGGCCCTTCAAGTGAAGGGGTGTGACTTTTGGTCAAAAGTCACCCCATCTAACTAATATAAATACAACACGACCTCCTCCACTTTGACCAATTCAAACACAACATTTCTTCTATTCTTCCGCTCACACTTGTGAAGTCAAGGAGGATGAATTGGATTGTTTGATCAATTATAGAAGCTGTTGTTTGACCTCAGTTTGATCGAATTTGATTTGCTTCACTCTGATTGAGAATTAGGCTATTGTTTGACCTAGATTTTGACTAAGATTGATTACTGAAAGGAGACTATTTTCACTGCAGGAAATTCAGACTTTGACTTTAGGAAATTCAGACTTTGATTGCAGTTGATCACAGACCCTTTGATCGTAGGTCCGAGCTTGACCTCGAGCTGAATTTCATATTGTTGACTAGCATTTTCCCTTGGTATTTTTGGAGGTTTGACCTACTTGGACTAGTTGGTATTTGACTAGGTTTGACTGGTATTACTTGGATTTTGGCAGAGATTCCTAGAATATTTTGAGTTGTAAATATTGTTGAAGAATAAATTTCTCCTAAGATTTTTTTTTTTTTTTTTTGGTTTTTTCGAAGGTTGGGTTTTCGCGAGTTAAATTTGTTGTCTCTTTTGTTGTTTGGGTGTCTTTTTATGATATGTTAGAAGCACTAAGAGGGGAGGGATTCAACACTTTAAATCAACTTTTACCTAATTGTCACTCTTCTTTACAATGTTAATTGAAGTATTGTTTAACTAGAAACACATTATGACCATAGATCTAATCATAAGCAGATAACACAAGTAAATAATGAGCAGTATATTATCATAAATGCATGTGAACCATAAGAGCACAACACATCAACACGTCAACATACACATCATCACTCAGTGACATCAAATATTAGGTGGAAAACCAAACTGGGAAAAACCATCACTGCTGATGTCTTTGTCTTCTTATTAATATTTAGAAAACCTTCTTTTACATCTTACACTGGCCACAATCAGTGTGCATGCCTCTACTCGCTAGAGGCCACCACGTCCAATTGTTTTTGTAGCTTCCATTGGAAGGGCTACCACTCCCTGATCAAATACTTTTGCCACCACCAAAAGGACGCTTCAACTCCCTCTGATTGAAGGCTCCAACCCTCAATGTTTTGTGAACCTCATTTTATAATATTTCACACTGGGTACACTTGCAACAAATTCAAATCTTGTAGGATGCGTTTAATCCAATTTTCAGACTAAATCCACACAAACATTCTCACTCAATACATCAATACATTTGCAATACACATCTGTCACAAATTCAACCAATAGTATATATAACAATCTCTCTCGCTCTCACAGGCTCAATCACACCACAAAACTAAACCCTCTCAACACCAAACATTACACAATATAACTCTACAACAACATATCAACAACTCTCTTTGCAACACCACAAAATAAACTAGAACAATAACATGCATATAAACCTTCTCACTTAGCCATGACACTTTAAAAAACTCAGCCACAGACATATGAATCAATACAAAACACAAGATTGAGCTCTCTAACTGAGCCAACATCTGTCTCTCACACTGGATTGCATCACACAAGTTGGTACACAAAATCAACTAATATAAACTCTTCCTCTTTGTTATTAATTGGTGCAAGCTATTTTTGACTCCAATTGCTCTACCTTTTTGTCATTCGATCTTCAAAACATACTTTAGGAAGGTATCCTCTGTTCTAGCTCTGATCCATCACACTTCTCTTGAGCTATCCATGGATTTCTGTTTCTATGGCACATGTATGTAAGCTTTATTTTTTAACTCATCGCCAACACTTTGATCTCCTTCTATTTGTCTCTCAGGCTATGCGCATCAACAATTACTCAACTCATCATCGCACTGTATCCCATAATGCACACACAACACCATGGTATCATGATGTATGGAAATTAATCTTTGCCGTAACCACCTACTATGGGACATATTGCTCCATACACATTGATAAAACCAAAACTTGGCATATGGAATCCCTAACTCAATAAAATTTACTCCATATGTTCCTTTGTCATTTGCACAAGTAAAAATGAAATACACTTGGTGCAATAACATATTAACACGTAGGCATATTCATCCGTGTTGCCCAACACCACAACGATTGACCCAACCACACCTACAAGACAATGCGCACTAGATGAGACAAACTTCTTGTTGAATCAGATTTCCACCAATTTGCAGAGTACTTGTGTTGAAACAATTCAAAGAAACTTGAAGAAAATGAGTGTTGGTGCAGTGTAGTTAGAATGTTCAACCTCCAAAAATGCGCACCTTTACTTCTCGATCACACACTATACTTATAGTCTGCAGAGTATCGATTAGATCATGTCGGTTAATGATTATCCTGGGAAAGACCCAATGGTATTTCAAGTCGACCTTGGAATGCATTTAAGTGACCAAACTCAGACCATATTGTTTCATAGAAAAATATCTAGCCATTGTGCCCCATACTGTAATAAATGGACCAAAGAAATGTGAAAGTTCTTGGACCATTTTCATATATTATCATTTCCCAATGTGCAACCCCTTGGACCATTTCCATTTATTATCGATGTATTTATACCGTCTTGGACCAGTTCAAGTAACAACTGTGTTTACATTTTCAACAACAAACCATGGCTTTAATAATAATTGTGTTTATACCATGAAGGATTGAGTCAAGCCATCGATCAAAGGAAAAGTTTACCATGAACTAACAAATATTAAACTTATTCCATACAACGATTTAAAATGACCAAATCAACGATATTTTGCCAGCGACATCATTACATGAGATAACCTTGCAACCTTGCAACAACAACAATGCACCCTTATCGACAAGCAACAATCATCATCATCATCAAGAGTTGGCATCATCATAAAGAGTTGACATCAATGCCAACTTGTCGTTATGCCAACATGATTCATTTGTTATTTTTGCATTATTGTTGAGATTGTCTATGTATAATTGCTTAATGATACATGTGATTTAAGTTAACTTGATCAAACAATCATTGGAAAGTAATTATTAGATTAGAAGATCAATTTCTCTTATAGAAAATCAACTGAAGATTGGTTTCAACTCTAGGAAACCTTTGAAAAAGAGATGATCCAAAACCCTAGTTCCATATTCATAGTTAAGTGATGCCATTGGCAAAAAAATCCTCTTATCAGTTTTTGAAGTGAGCCCTTGAAATATGGGATGAAAACCCTAGGAAATCATTAAAAGGGATTATTCGAAAACCCTGGTATTTCAACCCCTAGGAGATGCTTCTAGCCAAAATTCTTTGAACCACGTACTGAATTGAGTAAATGAGATAATATGAAACCATGATTCTATGGTCACAAAAAAATAGCGAAGCCACTAGAAAAAACACTATTTGATCAATTGCTGAAAATATGCAATAAAAGGTGATTTGAAACCTTGATTCCATAGTCACAAAATCAATGATGCCACTAGTGAAATAGAGCTACCATAATTCTATTGTAAAATGATTCTTTGAAACCTTGGTTCCACAGTGACAAAATCAATGATGCCATTAGACAAATAGCCTCAAATCATTTGTAGAATTAAGGGAGGTGCACATTTGCGTCGATACTAGTGGAGATTCATGAGAGAGAGGATTGAATGGAACCAACTAGACAAAACACTATTTGATCAATTGCTGAAAATCTGCAATAAAAGGTGATTTGAAACCTTGATTCCATAGTTACAAAATCAATGATGCCACTAGTGAAATAGAGCTATCGAAATTCTGCTGTAAAAAGATGCTTTGAAACCTTGGTTCCACAGTGACAAAATCAATGATGCCATTAGACAATTAGCCTCAAATCAATTGTAGAATGAAGGGAGGTTCACATCTGTGTTGATACTAGTGGAGATTCATGAGAGAGAGGATTGAATGGAACCAACTAGAGAAACCTAGTTGTTCAATACAAACAATGAAAAACAACACTATGCCACTAAGAGGGGCACAAACCTAGAGAGAAAAATTAATTAAAGTGCAGTGCACTAGAGACAAATAATCCAATCATAAGAGTACACCACTTTATGGTAACTATAAGCCAAATCACTTTTATACACACAACTCAAGAGTAGGACATTTCCCAAGGGTTATGGGTCGACATTGACTATGTCAGCATTAACCAAATCGAGAATGCGATAAATGAATGTTGACTATGTCTTCCTTAACCAACCCTAGAAACATAGACAATAATGATTACAAAATTATGTCTGCGTTGGATGAAAATGAAGCTTACACAATTTTTAAGATATAAATTGAGCAATATATTGTGGCAATTATTTTCCATGGGTTTGTATGACTATATATGTGTGTTTGATTATTATTTTCCATGGGTTTGTACGAGTATATGTGTATTTGAGTATTATTTTCAATGGGTTTGTATGACTATATATGTGTGTTTGAGTATAGTCTTACTGTTGTTGTTCTAGGGCATGGCTAGAACAATATTTTTTTTTCAATAGGTAACTACTAATGATTAGTTTTGACAATATTTATCCATTATTTATAGCATCATCAAGCAATTACACAAAAGAAAATAACAACTATCAAACATGAAGTGAGAAGTGAGACAATAAACAAGAGACATAAAATTAGGCTTGAGGCTAGGGAAAAACCCACAATGGGGAAAACCCAAAATTGTTTTCCTTATGAGAGAGAATCCAATGCCCATCAAAATATCCAGAAAAAAAATGATAATCATGATTATTGACCTAAACAATATCCAGAAACAATCCTCAACATTTTCCACAGATATCGTCCTCCTCTTTTATCTTCTAGATTGCAGAAAACATATATATTGATCTAAAAATGAATTACCCAAATGAGGAGAAATTGACACACACACACACACACACACACACCCACACATATAGTCATCATAGGGGGGTCAAATGGGTGCCACTGAGGGGCCTAAATGACCTAACTTTTAGTGGAGCCGACTTGTCATCTTTTAGGAGGCATAAATATAATTTTAAATTTCCAATTTCGTCATGATGAAAATATTAACCATGGCTACCAACACTCCGTCTTATTCAGGGAGGTACTTTTCATTCTCTATCTCTTAAGATCAATCTCTCTGACCAATCCGTAGGTCTCCCGAACCACAAGCTAAGGGAGAGATCATTAATGTTAACATAAGGAAAGTTGATAGCTTCAAAACAAACAACATTTTTTATGAGGCCATAACACAGTGCAATATCTCACAGAGACGACTCATCCTTCCTCACCAAATCATAGATCTCACGGAACATCCAAGGAAGGGATCACACCATCAATCTCCTCGACCATACCACATGTCTCATAAAGGGAGAGATGAAAATAATACACCATCAATCTCCTCACAAAGGGAGAGATGAAAATAATACACTATCAATCTCCTTTTAGGGATAGATGAAAACAATATACCATCAATCCCTCTCATGAGAAATGAAAGTAATACATCATCAATCTCCTTTTAGGGAGATACGAAGATAATACACCATCAATCTCCTTTTAGGGAGATATGAAGATAATACACCATCAATCTCCTCTCAGGAGAGATGAAAATAATATACCATCAATCTCCTCTTAGGAGAGATGAAAATAATACACATTCAATCTCCTCTCAGGGAGAGATGAAATTTATACTTCATGACTGCAAGCCTCAAAACCAAATTTCTCGACCACATAGGTCTTATAGTAATCCAATGATGCTATCAAACTAATGATCCTTCTCAAATGATCCTCAACCATTCCTGGCTTCTTACATAATCATTAACTTACATAAGCATCAACCTGCTCAAAAGCAAAAAAGCAGACATGGTGGCTTTTAGCACTTGTTTCAGTAACAACATCCAACTTTAACCAAATATTTGTATAGAAGCGAACATCTATAGCTTATTAGTGCTCTTTCCTAGCTTAATGGGCCAAATCAACACATTAGCAACAAAGTCTTCCAACTTCTTAAACAAGTATCCATGGACACATAGTTCATCATGCCACATCTTCAACAAGTATTTTATTAGGCTCATGCAATACTTTCGATCAACTCCCTCTTACACTGAAGAGGTTCTCAGCGTTTGTAAAAAGTATATCATGAACACATGGCACAGGAGATAATGAACTCATCTTTAGTAGATCAACATCTTTCTTCAAGCCATCTTCATATTGAACTTCGCGGGTCAAAATATGGTTCAATCAGGCAGATCTTGTCTACTCCCTCTAAATCTAGAGCTCATCCAATCACGAGTCATCTGGTCACTTCATTCTTCCATCCATTTTTGACGGTTGCCACACCTTGACAATCTTCCATATGTACTTGTAATCATCACTAGGAGAACAAGGAAGAACAAATATGACCAAACAAGATACACAAAGACAAGAGACTCATAATGAAACAATAATATAAGCAGATAATAAAAAAACTTCTCAGTTGGGAGTGTGTCAACTCCTCCTTAATATTAACCTTCTTGCAACCAATCAATATTGTCCACATCAGTAAGATCATGGAGGCCAATCATCAGGGGAACAATCCATGTCATCAAGACATAAATTTGTTCACGTCATCCAAAATTCACCATCAAATGACTCCACATCATCATCATCATCATCATCAAAGGAATCTACCTCTACAAGGAGTCAAAGCACACTGTCAAGGAATCCAATCTAGTACATGTCAACAAGGAATTTATATTACCATCAGGGAGACAACTTTATCAACATTATTAGAGAGTCAATCTTGTACATATTGTCGAGGAGTTGAACTTGTCGAAGTCATCATCAAAATACTCCATATCATCAAGAAGTTTATGTCATCAACATAAAGCATCATCATCATCAAAGAGTGAGCATCAAGAAATCCATATCACCATTAAGAAGTCCAATCACATCATCCACATCATCAATGAGTCATACATCATTGTCAGCAAGGGGTACACATCATCAACATCATAGAATGTGCATCATTCAACAACAAGGAGTCATATATCAATATTATTAGAAGAATTCACATCATCCATGACATGAAGGAATCCAAATTAACAACACATAGTTTACATCATCAACAACAAGAAATATACATGAATGATTATATATGAACATTAAAGTGTTGGGGATTCTTCTATTAGTGAGACATAATGGTCTATACTATCAAGGCGATAAACTTGTCCATGTCATCATTAAGGTGTCAACTTCATCAAGGACAAATCATCTAGAGGCTCATATTATCCATGTCAACATGAACAATGTATTAGGGTTAGTCCATTAATCTTAGATTTTTCCATTTGAAACCTAGCCTAGGGTTTTACAAATCATAGACAGTCCAGTGTTAATATTAATTAAAAAAAAAGGAATACAAGACTGGTCTTCAGTTCTTTTGGAATCGTACTTGCAAATCGGCCTCGACATCAAGATGTTAGATCTTTTTAGGGTTCTTTTATTTAATCAATCCACATGCTCATGGCATTAATTAATAACCCTTTGACATGAAAGGGTTCCAACCCCTAATGACCTTTTAGGATTAGACAATGGTTATTTCCTACGTTGCACGGGTTCCCGCACCCAGGAGTGGGGTTCCCGAACCCGCACCCAAGTACCAGATTCGGGTACGGGTTCTTCTCAGAAGAACATGGTTCTTCAAAAAAAAAAATTTCGGGTTCTTGGGTTCTTTTGGCATGAAGAACCCATCGTTTGGGTACTTAGAACCCGAATTTCGGGTTCTTCATGAACAATTTTTTCAAATATATAATTTTTTTTAAATGATTAAAAATTAAAAAAATTTAATTAAATTTTAATAAATATTAAAAATAAATTATAATTTAATAAAATAAATTATAAAAACTATTTTAATTTTAATTTTTTTTCTAAATTTTAAAACATTCATGATTCAAAGTTCAAACGATAAATAAAAATTAAAATCGAACTATTTTGATTTTTTTAAAAGTTAAAATATATTGCTATGCTCCATAGATAATTTATAAGTTATTATTAAAAAAATCTAATTTCAAGACCTACCTTCAAATAGAAATGATAGCACCTTTCACAAGCATAAAATCGAACTATTTTGATTTTTTTAAAAGTTAAAATATATTGCTCTGCTCCATAGATAATTTATAAGTTATTATTAAAAAAATCTAATTTCAAGACCTACCTTCAAATAGAAATGATAGCACCTTTCACGAGCAAATCATTTTCTTATTGACTTATGGAGTTAATATAAAAAATTAAGTCTAAATTAAGTTTAAGATAGCCGAGACATGATATGATCTGGAAGAAATAATAGTCTGAAAGAGGTTAAGTAATATATATGCGTTTAATGTTCCAGAAAACGAGATAATTAAGGGGTCCATAAAGAGAGTACAATGGTCAGAAAGAATTGAGATTCTGGGTCCTGATATCACTTGGGTGCAGGATGCAAAACGCCAAGTGAGGTAAGTATACTTATGGGAGGGATAGAGGTATGATTGTCAGAAAAATGTGAAATTTTGGGTCCTGAGATTAATTATGTCAAGTGCAAAACACAAAAATGAGGTGAGATAGTATACATGTGCAAGGGATTGGGAGAGAATAAGAGGATGCATGGCAAAAACATATTTAAAATTATATTTTTGTTTGTTTAAGTTAGAAATTGGATGCGGTGTTAGGAAAATATCTTGTAAATTTAATAGTATACAGTTTCTTTATGCTTTAGGAGTTGAGATTTTTGGAAAGACGTAGAATCTTGAAAACTCTGAAACTACTGGAAAGTATGTCTTTTTTAGATTTTTTACTTTTTCTAAATTCTGGAGATAATGAAAATTTTCAGAACGTTTTGAATAACCTATAGAATATGGTGCTGAGTGGAGTCGGTGTAAAGGACGGAGTGAATTAATAAGTGAATACAATCAACTTTTCTAGTGAGTATTTTTCTGCTAAGGTAAAATTTCACTCTAATTTATTTATTTTTATTTTTTTGGAAATAATGATGATTTGGGTAATTTTTAAATGGTTTATAAGTTGCAAGAACAAAATTTTGTGATCAGAGTTCATATCAACAATGAGAAACAATAAATGAAGCAAATTTTAATTTTGAAATTTCAATGGCAAATGTCACATGTGAATGTTGAAACTTGAATGTTCATTGTTGATTCTTGAATGATGTGCATGTTTAAATCTTTAAAGTTTAAACTTTAAAGTTTATAAATTATTAGTGTCGTTAAATTTATAATTTATAAAATATAGTATTATATATGATATATAAATTATAATTTATAATATATATTAATATAAAAATACCCAGACGAACCCACGCAACCTGTTTCAAAAAATGCCGTCCCCGTCCCCGCACCCGCACCCACGTTTCCTGGCAACGTAGGTTATTTCAGATTTGATATCAACATCCTTGCATCCCATGTATTCACAAAACCTAGGGATTTTCATGATCAAACCCTTACTAGGGTTTTTCAGATCCAAGTTATTCCAAGAAATTAATCATTAGACATCACAATATCATCTTTTATGTATACAACATTTCGACAAGACATTCACACCAATATGTCTTGCTATTAAGGGTATACGTGTCTCCTTTCATATTGTAGATCCATCATTATATGTCACCGTCTTTTCACATGATTAATGTCAGTGGTAATTTCTATCTAGCAATGGTAGAGCTTATCTTTTGACATTTCTTTTGCAATTCATTTCTCCATTTAGAATTTGGGCTTATAATATAATATTCATATCTTTCCATGACTTCTCTTTCAAGAGCTTCTTCTACAGTTGCAACATTTATGGCAAGAGATCATCCCATTCAATTAATTATGGCGGGAAATCTTTAATCAACACCTTTACTAGGATTACAATGATGAGACACAACTATAAGGGACTTGTTCCTCATTAATCTAGATAGAGCTAGGGACACGGTTCATATCATCATCATAAGCATAATGTCGACTTCCTTTTGTCTTGCATACTTATAAGGCACAACTTCCCATAATTACAAAGAAAGTTCATCTCTTTAGTCATGTCTTTTGAACAAAGATCTCTATCAGGGAAATAAATCAATCTAGGAGTGCTAAAGACTTGGTTATTGTCACGATTATAGGCTTATACATCACACAATACCTTTTCAAACTTAGCATATGTAAGAGGTGTACTAGATAACAAGACTATGAAAAGAGCATGATCACTGGCACTGTTATCATGGTTACAATCATATAGAGGTATTTTCCACCCTAATTCAATGTCTTATCCAAAGGTTATGGTTACTTGAGATCACATACGAGCCATAATAAAATACCATAGGTGAGTTACACGAACCACAAAGAAATCACAAAATGCAAGCTATACCACAAAGTCTATAGGAAATGAGAACGAGCAAGTATATTCCACTGATATATAATGCTCACTATAGAGGTGAACCACACAGTTGGATAGACTATGAGCCATTGTGAACCATAGAGATAGAATTATGAAGCCACAAACACAATGTAAAGTGATGCCACTATGTAAGTAAGCCGAGCCACAATGTGAACCTCAGAGTGAGTCACACAAGTTAGTACGAGTCACATGGTAGGAGATTGGAGCTTGTGTAATGTATGTATGTTTTAGAAAGAAAACCATATTATAATATGTATGCCATAATGTGAGCCACACTGTATTGAAAATCAACAAGCCACAAATATGTCTGAATTATAGAGGTATAGAGACATCCGAATTTGTTGAGCCACAAAACCTTAAACATAAATGTGAGCCTCAGAAAAGAAATTCATTGAGTGAAGTGCTAGCTATCACATATGTGAGGTAACTCGAGTATGAATGTGAGCCACCAAAGGGCACAAAGATTAAACCACAACTAGAAAAGCGAACCATTTTTTGTGGGCCATCACAAAAAATTTGAACCACTGTAATAACTCGCATCATACCTCAGAAATCATCATAGAAGATTATTGAATTCTCTTCATTTCTCAACGAACTTGCGCTCTAATACCATGTTGTTTTTCTAAGGCACAACTAGAACAATATTTTCTTCAACAGGTAACTACTTCTAATGATTAGTTTTGACAATATTTATCTATTATTCATAACATCATCAAGTAATCACACAAATGAAAATTACAACTATCAAACATGAAATGAGCTATAAAATCCGCAATGAGACAATAAACAAGAGACAAAAATTAGGCTTGAGGCCAAGGGAAAACCCAAAAATTCTTTCCTTATGAGAGAGAATCCAATGTCCATCACAATATCTAGAAACATAATGACAATCAAGAAACAAGCCTCCAAATTTTCCACAAATTTCATCCTCCTCTTTTCTCTTCCAGCTTTCTAAAAGCAAATATATTCATCCAAAAATAAATTCTCCCAAATGAGGAGCAATTGACACACACACACACACACACACACACACACAGAGTCATCAGAGGGGGTCAAATGGGTGCCTCTAAGGGGCAAAACCATCCGAACTTCTAGTGGATTCGACTTGTCATCTTTTAGGAGGTACAAAAATAATTTTAAATTTCCAATTTCATCATAATGAAAATACCGACCATGGCTACCATATTTTTCAATGCAGACTATGTACATCAACATGATTTGAAGAAAATCAGTTGCTTGAGGATGCTGCTAGAAAACATATATCAATTAAGTATATTATAATGAAAGATGATCTGACTTAAAATAATAGGAAATTGAATAATTTATTTATGGAAGTGAAGTGAATCGACAAATGAGATTTGAAAGGTGGACACGAGGAAGGGTGTTGTTTTCTTTTAAAGCGAATGCAAACCTCAAATCATAATTGAGGTCAAATTAACCAAGATCTAGGCATCTAAATTTAGTGAAATAGATCTTATAGTAGTAGAATAGTTGGACCTTCAGGAAATTTTGGCTATTGTGATTTGTTCTTGTGGGGCTTGTTCCCTCAAAATATAGTAGGTCTTGTGAGATGCCTCACAAGACAAAAGTAAGGCGAAAATCAACGAGGTGGATGCCATTGTCACTTTAACACTCCACCTCTTACTCTTTAGTGAAATTTCACCACATGGGAGGCTTCCTAGTATAGGTCACCTAAATGGTATTCTAGATAAAAAGATCCAAGGTGACACTTCTGTTGGAAATAGTGAGACGAGGGTGAATAAATATTTCTCTTCAATTAGTTAATTTTAATAACTACATAGAGCATTAATTGTTATTAGTATTAAATAAACATAAAACAATCATCAACACCATTCAACAATGCACAACAATAAAGACAGTACACCAAAGATTTTTTGGTGGAAACCCTTTTGGGAGAAAAACCACCGAACGCTTCTTAATATTTGTCTTCAATTTTAAATCAATTAAGAAGCCCCAACTTTCAAGATTTTCAGCTCCAACTAAAGGAGGCTTCAAGCCCCCCTATTTTATAGGCTACAACCTGGAGGATGCTTGAACACTGTGTACAAGCTTTCACTGGAAGGACGTTCCAATGTCCTACGCAGACTCCAACTTGCCCTAGCACCACCCTGTCGCCTTCAAGTGTTCTCAGGGTCTAACCTAAAAGGGGCTCCACTCTCTTGACTTGCACCACCCTGTCACCCTGAAGTGTTTTCAGGCTCTAACATGAAAGGGACTCCACTCTCTTGCCTTGCACCACCCTGCCACCCTATTCAACAAGCTGCCACTTTCCTTGTAGGCTCCAACCTTCAACTCTCCATGGCAGACCACGTCTGACAGTTTTTAGACTGGATCCACATGTATGTAATGCAAGATCATCAACAACATTGCCAATTCTTCTTTTCCCAAAGGATCAAACCCTAGATCAACGTATGCATGCTTCTATAACAATTTTTTTGCTCACGTATGTACATTAAATCCAAGCTTACTTGTCATCAAACCACATTTCACAATTTTTAGATTGGATCCACATGTATGTAATGCAAGATCATCAACAACAATGGCAATTCTTATTTTTCCAAAGGATCAAACCCTATATCAACATTTGCATGCTTCTGTAACAATTTTTCTGTTCAAGTATGTACATTAAATCCAAGCTTACTTGTCATCAATCATCCAACCATCCTGTAAACCCTATCTTATCAATTCAACATCATTCTTGGCAAAACAATGCGAAAATATAAAGGCAACAATACCACCATATTCCAACTTTCTGTCAATCAACACACATCAAACCTCAACAATGTCATTGTAGTAGACCATCATATATCTAGTCTTCACACACCTTTGTTATACTTTTCAATGAAAGCTCTCTTAAGCTCAAAATCATAACAACTTAGTATCTCAAAAGTAAACTACACAAGCTAGCAATATCAATTATGTTCTCTGCAACTTGAACAATACAACATGAAACCTTTATCAACATCAGTACAAGACACTCTTGCTCATGTCATCAAGGCCTTAATGTCAACAATAACTCTTATCATTTTTTTTCTTTTCCAAATTACTATCGTCATTTTTTACTTTTCCCATCAATATCGTAGTAGCAGTTACAAGAATATACAAAACAAGAATGATATGTTATGCTCATGTGAATTATGATGTTAATTGAATCCTTGTAATGTTTAGACAATGAGGTTGATCAATTACCATTGTACAAACCCTTGTAAGCATATGCCTCACTGATCTGTACAAATTGTTTAATGCCTTAGTTGATGTATTCAGAAAATGGTGTAACATGATGCTGATGTATATTGTGGATGCACAATCCTTTCCTTGAATGGTCTTGAAGATGTGTGTTGCTGTCTTTAAATGATGAAGACACTAATGCATTAGAGAATACTTTTGCAACACATATTTTTGCCTTCAAAGTTTGCCTTTATGACAAGGATTGAACAAAATATAAAAATTTAGCTCAGGTATGTAACCCTTAGCTCTTAGCCCTGTCTTCAATGAAAATTCTTTACCTAAGTGTCAAATATGATATATTCAAGGTAGGTCGAATACAAGAATGCTTCAAATTTGAGTAGACTTATTTAATGCAGAAGCAATCACATATCATGGCTTGAAGTATGCTTCAAGGAGCACTTGTTTTCACAACTGCAGTATGCTCAAAATTTTGGATCTAGTGTCTGTCATAATGATAGGGGCTACTAGGAGGCCAGGTGATTTAACTACAAAAGTGTTTGTTGCAACTCAAACATTCTCCATAAACCAACTTTGATAAAATAAGTATCTCTAATGCATGCTTGATTTCCAAGAGTTAGGGCACAATGAATTTCACAACACTTCGAATGCAAACTGAATATAATCTTTCAACGATAGATAATGGTACTAAAAGAGACTTGCCGGGGGTTTTTGAGGTGCTTTTAACAACTACTTAAATATTAGACTTCATCTTCTCAAACGATCAACCCAATAGTATTTGTTATCCGAGTGCACCGACATTTAGTCCCGAGGAAGACAAAAAGTTACAATGATGCACAAATCAGAACCACCTTCAAAACATATTAAATAACCCCAACGAAAACATTAGATAAGATAAGCCCATGCTGCTTCAAACGAAGTGATCGTAGAAGGATCAAAACTTTTAGTGTCTGCAACAATGAATTTAATCCTCTTGTGTAGAATAGATTTGTGCCCTTAGGGGGCTGAAAATTTTAGGAGTGCTTTCCCTATGAATGAGAAATAGAAACAAGACTAGACCTCCACAGAAGTAGGGTTAACGTCTCCTTCAAAAATGCTCGGAGAGAAGGCAAAATTTCAAATAAATAGATCTTGTCAGTCCAACAAGTATCCCAGATCATCAACAAATTGCGTCACAGGAAATGGGGGAAAATCCCACTGCAATAAGAGTGAACGAGCTCAGAGAACTTCATAAGTTGTTTTCCCAAAATCCATAGCCCAAGGTAGAACCATAAACATAGAAAAAATTCCCTACTAGTTGCATGTGAGTTGCAATTGGAGGTTTAATTGGCCTGGTATATACACTAGCTTGTGAGGTATTTTAGGCAAGGTCGACTTGCCATTCAGGAGGGAAATATATTCAAATTTTATTTGGAGCCAAAACCCCTTTCATAAATATAAGTCGACTTGGCTTAAATTTAGAATCCTTCCATAATAATATTTGATATTAATTCTAAATGAAATCCTTTTTGATCCTCATGACTTGAATAATGTTCCAACCAATGCTAAGCTGCCACCTCGTCTCCTTTAGGGGATTTTGATCACCAGAAGGTCACTTTTAAATTTTACGGGGCATATCTCTCAAACCATGAGGAATCTTGTGACAAGCCATATACCTTGAGAAACGACACAAAAAGGACTATCCAATGATGAATGTCTCCAGAGTAAATGCACTGTTCTTCATCCTAAAAAGCATCAACAAGTGCAGGGACATTCAGGGCTTCTTGTATATTGGAGTTTCAAACTGATGTGATCCATGATATATATTAAGAGCGTTCAAGAAGTGGCGTTGGCATCAATGAAAACACCATTCAACAAATTCAATAGTACTAATGAAGGTACTTAGGCTAGGAATAAGGTTCAATTCTTTGTAAGGGAATAACATACCAATGAAGACACCTATAAGGAGAAACTTGTAGGCTAGGGTTAACAATGACATAATTAGGCATACAAGAAGGAAAAGGTTTGCTTGGAAGGTATGATCAACAATAAGAGCGACAAACCTTCAAATGACCCTAAGTAGAAGCCTCAATGCAAAATTAGGGTTTTGTAAGCTTATAATTTCTTAGGGTTGATGAATTCAACCTTAGGGAAGCACTTTCAACTATGCAGATTGATATATTTTGATGTTTTAAGGCTAAAAAAGGTGAAACGACTTTAAATTAGTTGAATGTACAAGCCTTAGTTGAATTTGGCTTGAAAACCTAACCCTAGTAGGTTGCCTTCAAGGGCTGAAATTCTACGGGAGAGAATTTTATGAATTTTGATCACTAAGATGGATGTCAGTGCCTTCTATATACTTGAAGGAGTCTTAGGGATTTTGACCATGGAAATATCAAACCTTTGAAGGGAGTAACCGGTAAAACACTAGGTTTTCACTTGCTAACCCTAACTATCACTTTATGAGGGGATATTTTTTACTAAAGAAAGGCTCTCGAGGAGGTTCTCTAAGGAAGCTCAAGGATACAAGGATACAAAATTAAAGCATGCAAAGTTTACCAAACATTTCATATAAATATAAACCTTTAGATGTGGAACATATAAAACCTATCAATATTCATTACATTTAATAATCATGAATGATATTTAACAAAAAGTACTCACAAGATATCCAAGAAAAAACCTTCTTTATCCCAAAATGATGTCTCCACAACACGCAGTAGTCTCCAATAGTCTAAAATCCACAAAAGATTACATCTATACAAATTAGCGAGGTACAAATAGCTGGCCAATTTTTTTAAGGAAGACCGAGTTTTCCAAAAGTGATGATGAACAAAATGAGAGGTGATGCTCTATTTATATGAGGTCTACCTATTCTAATTTCTAACTAAAAGCCCCTACACAAGTTTGATTTTGAGTTGACAAAAAGTAAAATGGGTTACAAGCCAATGTACTAGCTTTAAAACAAAATATGGCAAGGCAAAGTCCACATGTGTGGGATGTAGACCTAAAAAGGTGATGATGTCATGTAATTTTAGGGCTCCAAATGCTCCATGAAGTCAAAATGAACGTTGAAAATATCTTCAGTCATCATGATCATTCACATTTGAGGAAAACCCCCAAATCATGCATCAAGGCAACTACAGGGGTCCAAAATCCATGTGGGTGCTACGCCATCTCCATGGGTGTCAAGTGAGCAACATGGTGCCTTCTTTCTCTAGTGTTAGGGCTCCATCAAGTGCCACAAACCCCCAATCATCCAATGGACGACCATACTAATCTAGGGCCTTGATCACGGTATGTCCATCAACTAGTGTCAATGCCAATCTACAGGCACGCTGGGTCAAGTGGTACATCATCAAGAATCCTCGATGCTAGGTAAGAGAAACCCGATGTTTTGGCTCTTCGGGGTGCTCAATGATGTATTTCAATTACTCGAGTCATCAAAAGGGAAAAGGTTTTGCCAAAAGTGGGAAATATTGCATCTGTAAAGTTATCATGCTCCTTGGAATGTAATGTATGGCTTGGGAATCCTATGGAGTAGGGCCTCAAGGTCTATTTTTCTCTAGACCGCTTGGAAAAACCAACTCAAACTCAATTGAAAACAACTATTCATTAGAAGCTGAGATCATAAATGCATCTAAATGGACCATACTTAAGTGTTAAGGGCATATTCATACTTCAAACTGATATGACATTTTAACAACTAGACCAAGTCTCACAAAGGTGTTCCCCACCTTTGTAGGGGTGGATAAGTAGTCAACTCTATTAAGTGCTTCTAGCCCCGAAGAGGAGTTGGCATTTCCAAGGTCAATCTTTCAATCAATAGGTGTTGGTATAAGCAAGTGGCATTGGAGGGGATAATTTTCATGGCCAAGTGGAATGGTCAGGGGAATGGTCAGAGGACCAACTAGTGGGAATCCACATCATTAGTGTATAGATGTAATGGAGGGAACAATCATGGATGCACGAGTTACTTTGTTCGACTTGCTTTTCTCACCCCTATGGTGCATCTTTTACTTCTTTTTTATAGTACTTTGTATTTTGGTGGATAGATCAAGGATTAAAGATTTCTCTTTATGTTATAACATTTAATTTACCCTTTAGGATGAAAGAGTTTATCTCTCATCAGGGTTGGGACATGCAAGGGTTCCTTTTGATGAGATGGAGCATCAAGTGCTCAGGAACTGGCTGATGGCTAATGAGTAGGGTAGAACTCATGCTAGGATTTTTCCCACACACTAACTTAAGTCCTGGCCATCTTTTTCATTTTGATCTTCTTTTTCTTTCACCGTGGCCATATTATGCATTTACTTTCTTTTTGTTGCATCAACATCTAAGGCAATGTTTTCCAACCCTACTCGATGATGTGGATAAAAGAGTGCCAAGTCCAATTGAACCAATGATAATTGAAAACTAAAGAATGGAGATGGTATCAAGGGCATGAGGAGGGAGTTGATTGAGGGGCAAGGTCTTGAAATACATGTTTTTTATGAAAATCATATTGAAAAGGGGCAATCGATGTTGGCTCGTCATGTATATCATTTATAAAATATGAATATTACTGAGAGGTGATACTGGGAGGAAGTGAAGATGGCTCAAACAAATTAATAATCATATCCTCTTGATCATTACAAGGAAAGAAAAGCAAAAGCAAATTATTGTTAACATCATCGTCAATGCCATATATTGGATATGTTATGCAACTAGCTCTCAAAATAGAAGAAAAGATAGATCACCGACTTAAAAATTATCCTCTTCGAGGGGGAAATCTTCTTTATAATAAAAGTCGATATAACAATAATAATGTAAGGGCACAACAATAACAATAATGGGCTTCTATGGGGCACAATAATAACAATATGGGGACTGCATGGGCATAACAATAACAATAACGAGGCTACACTAACAATAACAATAAGGGGATACACTAGTATTATAGGGACCTAACATGCCCCTCTCATTCAAAAAAGTGTTGTCCTTAATGCTTGAATAGTTCTGGATGCTTCTATATAAAATTCTCATCCTCCCATGTGGAATCTTCAGTAGGTAAGCTCTTCCACTTGATGAGATACTCTGAAATTGATCGATTTCGTCGCTGTCGAGTTCTTGTTTCTATGAATGCCTCAGGGTCCAATATGATTTTTCCTTCCTTGTCAAGTTTTGGCAATATTGTTTGAATTGGAAGCTTGTCACCTATAACGTTATTTAAACATGAAACATGGAAAACTGGGTGCACTCAGGAAGATGCAAGAATCTCCAATTTGTATGCCATAGTACCAATATTTTGCAACACCTTGTAAGGACCATAATACTTTGGTGATAATTTATTATCCTTCTTCGCTTGCTTGAGGGACATTTGTTTGTATGGTTGTAGTTGTAAAAATACCTAGTCGCTTATATCAAAAATTCCTTCACTGCGATGTTGATTTGCCTATTGTTTCCTTCGATTCTATGCCAAAGTGAGGTTATCCTTTAAGAGTTGAAGAACTTGTTGTTGATGCTCGATGTGATCTTCCATTGCTTGAACCTTAGAATTTTCTCTTAAAGATGATGTTATGGACGATGTATGATATCCATAAAGTGCCATAAATGGGGTCAATTTTGCTGCGGTATGGATGGAAGTGTTATACCACCATTCAACCATAGGTAACCACCTGACCCATTGTGTTTGTTTATAATATACAAAACAACGAAGATATCCTTCTAAACATTTGTTCACAATCTCTGTTTTCCCATCAGATTGAGGATGATAAGATGAGCTATGAGCTATGAGCTAATTGAGTACCTAGACAAGAAAATAATTTTGTCCAAAAATTTCCAGTGAAAATGTGATTTTTGTCGCTTACAATAATCTTTGAGTTTCTATGTAGCTTTTGAATTGTTTCCATAAATGCAGTAGCAATTGTACTGGATTTAAATGGACGAGATAATGCATACACATGTGCATACTTGGTAAGTCTATCAACTACCCCCATGATGACACTCTTTCCTTTGGACTTGGGTAAACCTGTGATAAAATCCTTTGAAACCTCCTCCCAACATTGACTTGAATGGATAAAGGTTGTAGCAGACCTGGGGTCTTAATTGTCTCAACTTTATTTTGTTGGCAAACCAAACATTCTGCCACAAACTTTTGAATATAATATTTAAGGCCATCCAGAAAAAAAATCCTTCTTAACCCTGCGGTAAGTTTTTAAAAATCTTGAATGCCCTCCTAAGGGAGAGGTGCATAATTTCAAAAGAATCTTTTGTTTGAGTTGAGAATTCTTACAAAGATAAAGTGATCTTTGTATCATAATGAATCATTTTTCTAGCTAGATGTATCAGATGTACTAGGATCTTGATGTAACTCTTGAATGAGTGTCCACACTTCTTCATCATTATTCCATTCATCTCTTGCTTCATTTATCCAATCTGGCTGGATAATAGAAATGGTACAAAACAATGCTTCCACATCCTCATCCTTTCTTGAGAGTGCATCTGTAACAACATTTTGCTTCCTTTTTTTGTAGATGATTTCAAAGTCACAACCCAACATATTTGTGACCCATTTTTGTTGCTCTTCTGAAGATAATATTTGTTCCAAAAAGTATTTAAGACTATCACGATCTGTTTTTACCTTGAAGTGTCTTCCCATTAGGTAAGGTCACCATTGCTTTAGTGCATGTAGTATTGCCAACATTTTCTCTTCATAAATAGGTTTGTGTAAATACTTTCTTTTGATTGGACGACTTTCAAAAGCAATGGGTCTTCCTTCTTGTATTAAAACAACACCAATTCCATTTCTTGAGGCATCACATTCCACAATAAAGGCTTTTGTGAAGTCTGGCATAACTAAGACCGGTGCTTGGCACATTGCCTCTTGAAGAAGTTCAAAGGCCTTAGTTGCTTATGGAGTCCAAGAAAATGCATCTTTCTTCAAGACTGATGTTATAGGTGTTGCTATTCTCCCATAATTCTTTATAAACTTGCGATAATACGCTATTACCCTGAGAAATCCTTGCAGATGCTTTATGGTTGTGGGGATTTTCCAGTCCGTAATGGCTTATAATTTTGTTACAGTATACCTTAACACCCTCATGAGATACTATATGACCCAGATATTCCACCTATTGTACTCCAAAGAAACATTTGGAGGTTTTTGCATATAATTTTTTCTCCTCCAATAGTTTGAGCACCAAATCAACATGTTGAACATGATCCATTGTAGATTAGTATATCATAAAAAAATACTAACAAATTTTTTCTAATGAAGGGTTTGAAAATGGAATTCATCAAAACTTTAAATGTAATGACCCTCATGAGTTCTAAACACTGTTTTCAGAATGTCTTCATTGTTCATTCTTATTTGATGATATCTTGAACGAAGATCCAACTTGGTGAAGTAAATTGCTCCATGCAATTCATCCAATAATTAATCAATGATAGGAATGATAAATTTATCTTTAATAGTGAGCTTGTTGAGCTCCCTATAATCTAGATACATGCGCCATGATCCACCAATACTAGTAGAGAAATAACTTTGACTAGGTTGAATTATACCAACATCTAGCATTTATGCAATCATACATTCAATTTCACTATTTTGGGCATAAGGGTATCTGTAAGGCTTGATGTTTGTAGGAACACTTCCTGGAACCAAATGAATAGCATGATCATGATCACGAATAGGTGGGAGGCCTTTGGGAGTCTCAAATACCTTGGAATTATTGTCCAAGACTTTTTGAAGATATGGAGAAATAGATGATTTCGATGTTTGAACCTCGTGAACATACTTGTGAAATTATGCTTTGTTATTATTTCTTTAGAAGCTTTGTCATGCCATTAGAATTAATTATCTTTCATAGTTTCCTTGCAATACCCCTTAATTCAACTTCCTTTCTTTCCCAAAAAAATTTCAAGGAACGTTCTTGAAAATTAAAAGCTATCAAACCCAAAGATTGTAACCATTGGACTCCTAATACAACATCAACACCACCCATTGGAATGGAAAGCATTGGACTATTCAATACATATTCCCCCATGGTTAGCTTGATATTATGGCACTTTCCAGACCAATTTATTGTTCTTCCATTTGCAACCATCACTTGACATTCTGGTGCTGGATATAGGAAGCAATTCAAGTCCTTGATTATTTTACAATGAATAAAATTATGGGTACTACCAGAGTCAATCAACATTATTAACTTTTTCTACTTGAGATATCCTTCTATCTTGAGAGTTTGAAGAGTGGTAATTCCTGCCAATGCATTACAAGATATGGTCAAATTCATTTCTTCTTTCTTTAGGGTTGGTTCCTGGTGTATATCCTCTTCTTTTGAAGTTTCGTGTTCCTTTTCTTCCTCTCTTCACAATCTATGTAAAATAATTTCTTCAAAGCACACTTATGACCTTTAGTATATTTGCTATCACAACTGTAACAAAGTCTTTTTTCTCTTTTTTCTTCCAATTGTCGTGGTGTCAACCTTGTAGGTTGTGGAAGGCTAGGAGCATTAATACTTCCATATTTATAGGTGAGTGGTTGGATTCCTTGTTTCCATAGTTTTGCTTTCAATTTGTCTTGCCAACTTGAATGCCTTCTCTAGTGAATCAGGTTCCCAAAGGAGAACCTCATGTTGGATGTTATCCTTTAAAGTCCCCACGAAGACATCAATCCTATTCTCATCTGGAATATCATTTACCCTTATATTCAGTCCTTAGTGTGCTATGCCATTAAACCCTTTTGTTTGAGATTTATCAATTGGCTAAAGAAGGTGTTTCTCTTTGTATCCTCATGATGTGCTATCATTTCCTTCTTAAAAATTGACTAAGTGACAAGTGGTTTACGAGAACAAAGCCATCGATACCATACAAAGTGATTGGGTTCTAAATATAAAGTTGTAATGCACACCTTTTGTGTGTGTTTCACATTATGGAGATCAAAATATTGTTCCATCTGTAGTATCCATGTTACTGAATCCTTGCCATCAAACTTCCTCATATCGATCTTTGGGATAGGGTGGGTCTTCAATCCAACGTTAGAGTCTATAAAATCACGATTAATTTTTTTTTTGTTCTCTTCATGAGTTTCATCTAATACCTTTTCGCCATTAGGAACCATTTCTTATAGCAACTTTGTTAAACCTTCCTTCAAACCTTCCATGTTTGCTTTTAAACCATTCTTCAAATATTCCATGTTGCCTTTCATTTTTTATTCTATGCCATCCTTCAAACCTTTCATGTCTCATTTTCAACTTTTCTTCAAACCATCCATTTTAACTTCCATTTCATTTTTGGTTACTCTTTGCGAAAGCGAAATTTGTTGCACTTGGTCTCATAATTTTGATATATCATGTTGCATTTCTTCCTCTTCTTTATGCGTCAGAGTAGAGCTTTTTGGTTGCTTATTAGGTGTGTCCATATTTTTTCTTTGAGGCAATTTGGAATCAAACAATGATATATATGCTTCACTATGCCCTTTAAATCACTTCAAACTAATTTTTCAAGCGAAATTTATGCAATTTTTTTAAAGAATAACACACATTTTTCTTACTTTTTAGGAGCTCAATATTGCAACTATTGTATATTCGTAATTTTGACTCTTCAAGGTCTGAAATTCAGCCTTGTGGTAGCCCTCTGAGTCTTCTTTCCAATGCCACAAGTCAGATAAGAAATGGATATTACAAGAAAGTGTTATGCCCAATCTCCCACAATGACTCGATTATTGACTGATTAAGTAGAGCGAACTTGTACATAGTTCTACGTGTCATTGTTTCGACCTTCAACACTGAAATTTCCATATGAAAAACTACACTTCGTGCACTTTCAAACACTTTTTACAGAATTCAAATCCGATGCTTGAAACGAAAGTTATGACAATTTTCTCTAGGTCACATGTTTGAGACTGAATTTTGGAGCTTGCAAAAACTCTAGCTCCCTCAAATCATATCTCCGAAAATATAGCAAACCAAGATCATAATTTTCACAAGAAGCTCACCAATATTTCGGCTCTAAATCCTCGTAGAAAAAAAGTTATAGAAAAAATTCCAAGGTGTCCTCTTTGAAGAAGCTAAACCCTAGAATCCAAAGCTTTGATACCAAATGTTATGCAACCAATTCACGAAATAGAAGAAAATATATATCAATGACTTAAAAATTATCCTCTTCAAGGAGGAAACCTCCTTTACATAAATGAACATTTCTAGGATGATTCAAATGAAAAAACCTCATTTCTATATATAAGAGTCTAAGAGGTCACAATATAATCAAAGCTGACATAACAATAATAATGTAAGAGCACAACAATAACAATAGTGGGATTCTATGGGGCACAATAATAACAATATGGGGACTACATGGGTACAACAATAACAATTAAATAAACATGAAGAATAAAAAGGTTTGCTTGAAAGGTATGATCAATAATAAGAGCAAAAATCCTTCAAATGGTCTTAAGTTGATGCCTTAATGCAGAATTAGGAGTTTTCAAGCTTTAGAATTTTCAGGGGTAGATGATGTCAGCCCTAGGGAGGCACTTTCAACCATGCAAATTGCTATATTTTGATGTTTAAGGCTCAACAAGGCAAAATGACATCAAACTAGCTCAATGTCCAACCCCTAGTTGAATTCAGCTTGAAATCATAACCCTAACAACTTCTCTTGAAAGGCCAAAATTTTAGGAGAGATTTTTTTTTTGAGTTTTGATCAACAATATGGATGCCAGTGCCTTTTAGATTCTTGGGTGACGGGGGTAGATGATGTCAACGCTAGGGCAACACTTTCAACCATGAAAATTGCTATATTTTGATGTTTTAAGGCTCAACAAGGCAAACATGACATCAAACTAGCTCAACGTCTAAGCCCTAGTTGAATTCAGCCTGAAATCATAACCCTAACAACAACTCTTGAAAGGCCAAAATTTTAGGAGAGAAATATATATTTTTTTGAGTTTCGATCACCAATATGGATGCCAATGCCTTTTAGATACTTGGGTGACAGATTCTTAAAGATCTTGACCATGGAAATATCAAATCCTTGAAGGTAGTAGGGGGGGGCGGGGGTGGTAGGGGAACTAGGTTTTCACTTGCTACCCCTATATCAAATCCTTGAAGGTAGTCCGGGGGGGGGAAGGGGAACTAGGTTTTCACTTGCTACCCCTAACTATCACCTTATGAGGGGATACATTAACCTCAGCAATATCCATTACATGCAAAAATCATGAAAGGTATTCGCCAAAATGCACTCATAAAATATCCAAGAATACACCTTCTTTATCCCAAAATGATGTCTCCAATAGCCAACAAGGCTAGTCTCCAATAACCAAAAATCCACAAAAGATCACATCTTCACAAAGTAGTGAAGTACAAATAACTAGGCCAAGTTCTCTAAGAGAGGTTGATTTTTCCACAAGTGATGTTGAACAAAATGAGAGAGGTGATCCTTTATTTATATGAGGTCCACATCTTCTAATTTCTAACTAAAATCCCCTACACAAGTTTGATTTTTGAGTGGAGAAAAGGTCAAATTCGATTAGAAGCCAATGCACTAGCTTTATAACATAAATATGCCAAGAGAAACCCACATGTGAGTCATAGAACTAAAAAGGTGATGATTTCATGCCCATTTGAGAGCTCCAAATGCTCTATCAAGGCAAAGTCAAGGCTCGAAATGTCTTCTTCAAGCATCATGATAATCCTGCATTTGAGTAAAATCCCCAAATCATGCATCAAGGTAGCTCCGAGGGTCCAAAATTCACCTATTGGTGCCACATATAATCTCCATGGGTGTCAGGTGAGCAACATGGTGCCTCCTCTATCCATTGTTAGTGATACATTAGGTGCAACAAGCCCTTAATCATCCCAAGGATGATCATCCTCATATGGGCCCTGGGTCATGGCATGCCCATCAAGTGGTGTTAAGGCCAAATTGGTGGCATGCTGGGGCCACTGGTACATCATGAAGAATCTTCTATGCTAGGCAAGAGAAACCCAATGTTATAGCTTCTCGAGGTGCTCTTAGATGTATATCAAATACTCAATTCATCAATAGGACAAAGGCTTTGCCAAAATGGGGAAACACTACACCTGCAAAACCGTCATGCTCTCTGGAATGTAATGTATGTCTTTATCATCATGTGGAGTAGGGTGCCCTCAAGGCCTCTCCTTGCACCACCTAGAAAATCTAACTCAAACTCAACTGAAATAAACCATTCATTAGAAAATAAGATAATAAATGCATATAAGTGGACTATGCTCAAGTGTTAAGGGAATAT
The DNA here is from genome assembly GCA_034641835.2 of Pinus albicaulis. Lineage (NCBI taxonomy): Eukaryota > Viridiplantae > Streptophyta > Pinopsida > Pinales > Pinaceae > Pinus > Pinus albicaulis. The sequence continues at coordinate 574,080,839 of CM076573.1, read as the reverse complement.
TCATGCTTCAAAATTGAGATCACCTTCAAATATCTAACTAGACCAAGTATGGTAAAGGTGTTCCCCATTATAAGGGTTAAGTAGTCAACCATATTAGGTGATTCTTCCCCCCAAGGGGAGGTGAGATTTTGAAGGTTAATCCTTCAATCAATAGGTGTTGGCATAAGTGGCAATGGAGGGGTTAAATTTGATGGCCAAGTGGCATGGTGACGTGGGACCAACGACAAATGTAATGGAGACAACAATTGTGGATGCATGAGTTACCCTAGTCGGAAATTGAGATCACCTTCAAATATCTAACTAGACCAAGTATGATATAGGTGTTCCCCATTATAAGGGTTAAGTAGTCAACCATATTAGGTGATTCTGCCCCCCAAGGGGAGGTGACATTTTGAAGGTTAATCCTTCAATCAATAGGTGTTGGCATAAGTGGCAATAGAGGGGTTAAATTTGATGGCCAAGTGGCATGCTGAAGTGGGATCAACGACAAATGTAATGGTGACAACAATTGTGGATGCATGAGTTACCCTACTCGACCTGTTTTTTCCACTAAAATGAAAGAAAGGCTCTAGTGGGCCTTTTATTTCTTTTTGATAATGCTTTTTATTGGTGCATAACTCAAGGAAAAATCTCACTCTTTATGATATAACATATAATTTATTGATCATTAGGGTTGGGACATACAAATGTTCCTTTTGATGAGATGGAGCATTAAGTGCTCAGGAACTCGATGATTGTTAATGAGAAGGGTAGAGTTCATTTTAGGCTTTTTCTCACATGATAACTTGTGTCTCGACCATAGTTTGCATTTCAATCTTCTTTTTCTTTCATTGTGGCCATATTATGCTTTTACATTCTTTTAGCTGCATTAACTGGGAAATGTCTTCTGGCCCTACCAAGGATGTGGATAAGAGAGTGCCAAATCCTAATGAACTAGTAACATTTGAACTTAAAGAATGAAAATGATATCAAGGACTAATAATGTGACTTGGGAAGTGTAAGGTATGGTAAAAGGGAGAATGAACACGCTATTTCAATCCAAGTCTTCCACATAGTGTCCCCCCTATAACCCTAAGGTCTTATAGGAGGTCCCATTGGACCTAAGGCTAAATATTAACCCCTCAAGTAAGGTGAGAGAAGAAACTTACACTCAATATCAATCAATCATCTAGATTACCCTTTTATCCATACTAAATTCCCAAAGCATTAAGTAAATGCACCCAATTTCACAATGATCAAAGTACATGTTGAGTGGTAGTATATCTTTAACCCCTTTGGTAAAGTGAGAGAATAATCTAACAATCAAGATCAATCAATCATTTAGATTATGCTTTTATCCACACTAAATGCCCAAAATATTAAGTAAATGCTTGCCCAAAACATTAAGTAAATGCACACGATTGCACAATAATCAAAGTATATGTTGAGTGGTAGCTCACCTTCATTCAATAGAAACCCCAGATGGTGAGAGGTTTTATGATTGGGGCAAAAGGTGGAGCTATCATATAATCATCATCACGCAGTGTGTACGGATGTTGGCTATATATTTTTCCAAAATAGGGGAAACGATTTTCTCCTTTGAGGTTCCCATTTTGGTGGGTAACATGGCCTTAAATAATTCATTACTTGATTATGGCAAGTTATGAAGTGGATTTTCTTGATTTTTTTTTTGTGAAGTGGCTTTTGCAAAACATCAATTATTGATTTGGTATGGTACAATAACTCTGAAAGCCAAAAAAATGTTCTTAAAAGATTGAACATTGGTAAGTGTCTGTGAAGTGCACATTAACAAGTCCTTTTTTGCTTCAAAATCAAAGCTTTAAGTGAATATAATAAATACCTAAAAACAATAATCCATCTAAGGAAGAACTCGACTCTTAGGGTATTACTACTTGAGCACATCCTCCTTGCTTGAAAATGTACGACTTTTGAGAATGATCTCCAATTTAAATGAAATCTCTTTGAACAATTGATTTGAAGTTTTCTTAAAATTTTCTTTAACCCTGTGATTGTGTTCTAAAATATTATTAAGCCAGATATCGATTTGGATAATTATCCCACCTATTCATTTGAATCTTTGTACAAAGGCCAAAGAGTTTCTTTTATTATTTCTCTGATTAAACGCTGAATTACACAAGGGGGAAACAATCTCAACTCTGCCTTATAGCTTCAAATGTAAATTGTATATGTGACATGTAAATTGTATTTGTATTTTTTTCTTAGTTATCTAATAATATTAGTTAATATATGAATTTGTTGAATTATTTTAAGATAAAAACCTTTCATTAATAATAACTAAATTAGTTCTTAACATCGTAATACATAATATTAATACATAAATTAACAATTTTATAATTATTACTCACACACACATTAAATAAATAATTTGTTGTAAGTTAGACATTTCAAGTGTATGTTAAGATGGTCAGTGCCCTCTCAGGTTGTGAACCTTCAAATTTTGGACCTCTTTTGGGTATATTATCAATGCAAGGATTTGTGACATTTGATTTGTTTTTACGTAGATGGGGCAAAGTAAATGAAATAAATGAGGATGGAAAATGCCATGCATGCTATAGAACAATATTTCAGTCCGATCCATCATTGTGCCTAGTGATTCCCATTTTAAATAACTGAGATGCATATTTTAAAGCTATATTGTCCTCTAGTTGTGGCAGTACATTCTGGGACAATATTGACTACTATATGTCATTGTAGAACACAAATTGAGGATGCTATCATACCACAATCAATAGAGAGGCCTAAGGAAATTATTGGATTGATTTAGTTGATTCAACACTTTTTTATGAACATGAATCATGTTTACGCAGAGAAGGGAGCAAAGATCTATATATATTGTGGAATGGTTATCTATGTGTGGTAAGGAACTAATGGTTCTGGAAAAACTTAGAATGTATTGAGGTCTAAATAAGTACCTCATAATATACCTCACCTAGGCAAGGAAAGGCAAGGCCCCTATTGTTATTATGAAAGAAGTGGAAATTATTAGGAATCGGTAACCAAGACAAATGGAGAGTTCCCATACTCTGTGTATATGTATGGGTACGCTGGATAGACAGATGGGCATTACTTCCCCAACCTTGCCTTTTGCTAATAAATATGGGCAGGTTGGTATTATTCTTAGGTTTAGTTCAAGTGATTTTGTGAGGCGACCTAAGCAACATAATAAAGGCTAGAAAATACAAATATTGAAATGAGAAGCAAGACCAACCCTGGAAATGTGCCAAGTGGAACCATTTTGTGATGCAAGTGCTGTGGTAATGGGGTGGTGTGTTTTGATCTGGCCCCATAATTTGATGCCAAATGGTTTGATTATCTAGTTTCAAGTGGCACGGTAGCTTGTTTGGAAATGGGGTCATATTTGATGTCGAGTGGTGCCTTATCTGATGCTAAGTGGTCCTTTTTTTGGATGCCAAGTGGTGTAGAAGAGATGGTTCCAAGTGATGTAAGCTTCTGATCCCAAGTGGTTCCAATACCAAATGCCAAGTGGTGTTGTTATTGGTTCCAAGTGGCGTGATTGATCTGTTTCCAAGCGACTCAATATCAACTGACGATTGGTGCCATGATATGCTGCCAAGTGGATCCATGATATGTTGCCAAGTGGCTCCATGATTCGTTGTGAAATGGTGCCATTTATTTGTCACCAAGTGGAAACATTGATCTATCGCCAATTGGTGCAACTGATATAGTCGCTTATGGGTGATGTCTATGTTTCTTAGGGCCCTCAGATCTTGATCGCTCGATGGGCGAAAGTGGCGAGATAAGAGCCCTTGGATCTGGATGTTGGATGGGCGATAAGTGGCGGTCTCAGGGCCCTCAAATTTGGCCGTTGGATGGTTGACAAGCGGCAAGCCCAACACCCTCCAATTTGGCCACTGCATGGGTGACAAGTGGTGGGCCCAGGGCCCTTTGATTTAGGTGCTCGATAGTAGACAAGTGGCATGTTGAGATCCCTCAGATCTCATTGTTGAATCAACGACAAGTGGCCTGCCCAGAGTCTCTCATATCTGGGTGCTAAATCGACGACAAGTGCTTGCCCAAGTCTCTCATATCTGGGCACTAAATCGACGACAAGTGGCTTGCCCAGGCCCCTATGATTTTGGTCCTCTATCGCTGATAAGTGGTGGACCCTTGGATATGGTTCTCAATGGGTGACACGTGCTGGGTTCAGGCCCATCAGATCTATGCGTTAGATGGGCGAGACGAGGCAGGTCCAGGATCCTTGGATCTATGCATTGGATGGGAAACAAGTCGTGGGGCCACACCCCTCTGTTTAGGTCGCTGGATGTGTGACAAGTGGCCTCCCCAGTCCTTGTCCTTGATGGATGAAAAGTGGCGGGCTCAAGGCCCTCAAATCTAGGTTCTTTTGGATGACAAGTGGCAGGCTTAGGTCCCTTCGATCAAGCCACTAGATGTGTGACAAGTGGCAGGCTTAGGTCCCTTCAATGAAGCCACTATATGTGTGACAAGTTGCTTTCCTAGTCCCCTTCAATTTGGGACCTCAATTGATGAAAAGTGGTTTTCTCAGGGCCCTTCAATCTGTGCACTTGATGGATGACAAGTGGCCTGCCCAGGTCCCTTCGATCTGGTGCTCGATGCATGATAAGTGGTTTGTCTAGGGCCTTCGGATCTTGGCTCTCTTTAGATGAAAAGTGGTTGAGGGCCCTCCTATCTGGGCTCCCATGGAGAACAAGTGGTAGACTTAGGTACCTTCAATTAGGCCATTGGATGTGTGACAAGTGGTTTTCCCAAGCCCCTCCAATCTTGGTGCTCGATGGATGACAAGTGGCCTACCTAGGTCCCTTTCATTTGGACACTCGATAGATGATAAGTACTCTGCCCAGGTCTGTCCGTTCTGGGTGTTCAATGGATGACAAGTGGCTTGCCCAAGTTCGTCAGATATGGGTGCTACATGGGCAACAAGTGGTGGGTTAAGGGCCTTCAGAACTAGGCATTGCATGTGAAAAAAGTGGCATGCCCAGGGCCCTTAGGTTTTCCCTCTTGATGTGTGACAAGTGGGGGGCTTAAGACCCTCAGTTCTAGGTTCTATATGGATGACAAATGGTGAGATGAGGGCCCTTGGATTTGGGCTCTCATAGAGGAAAAGTGGTAGGCTCAAGTCCCTCCAATATAGAAATTGGATTTTCCCTATTGATGGGTGACAAGTGGCGGGATTAGGGCACTCAGATCTGGGCTCGATGGAAGTGGCGAGCTTAGGGCTATAGGATCTAGGATTTAGATGGAGGACAAGTGGTAGGCCCAGGTCCCTTAGAACTAGGTGCTCATTGTTTGACATGCGGAGGGTGCATGTCCCTTGGATCAGGTCGCTGCACATGTGACAAGTGGTCTGCCCATGGACCTTTGATGCATTGGTAGGTGGATGGCTCAGGATCATTAAATTTGTGCACTAAATGAGTGAAAAATGTCCTGCTCAAGGTCCATGGATTTGGGTGCTCGATGGTAGACAAGTGGCTCGCCTAGTGCCCTCAGATCTGGGCGCTGCATGAGAAACAAATGGCAGGTTAAGGGCCCTCAGATATGGGCATTGCATGGGAAACAAGTGTTGGGCTCAGGGCCCTTGGATATGCCTTATTGATGGGTTCCAAGTGGCAAGATCAAGGCGCTCGGATCTGTCGGCTTGATGGGTGCCAAGTGGTAGGCTCAATGCCCTTAGATTTTCCCTATGAATTAGCAACAAGTGGCGGGTTCAGGCTCATCGAATTTGTAATGCTTGATGGGAGACAAGTGATGGGTGTAGGTTCCTTGGATCAAGCCACTGCATGGGAAATAAGTGGTCTAATCAAACCCTCAGATGCAGTGGCACTTTAACGGGCAGAGGGCTTAGTGTCATTGGATCAACATGTTCGATGAGTGACAAATTCATTGGATCAATATGTTTGATGAGTGAAAAATGGCCTACTCAAGGTCCTCGGATCTAGTCGCTCGCTGGTCGATAAGTGGCCCACCAAGTGCTTGTGGATTTGGGTGCTGCATGGGCAACAAGTGTCTTGTTTAGGTCCCTCAAAAATGCTCTATTGATGGGTCAAAAGTGGTGGGCTCAGGACCCTTGGATTTGGGCGATTGATGGATGACAAGTGGAGGGATCAAATTCCTTGGATTTGCGGCTATATTTTTGACGTATAATTTATACACTGTGTAAGTTGTTAGGTGGTTAAGTGATGTTCTCTTTCAACATATAACTTATCCAATAGACAAGTGACGTAACATATCTGATAACTTATTCCACGAAAAGGAACATCACTTATTGTAGAAATTATCCTAAACTGACAACTTGTCCCCAAGAAATAACTTATATGTTGAAAAGGAACATTACTTATTTAATAACTTATCCTTAACTAATAATTTTGTGCTAATAATAAATCCCTAACAGATAGCTTATCGTTGACAAATTATCCCTAATAGATAACTTATCATTGATAACTTATCCCTAACATATAACTTATATCCAATAACTTATCCTTAATAGATAACTTATTCGCTAATAACTTATCCCTAACAGATAACTTGTCACAGACAACTTACTAAATAACTTGCTTAAAATAAACATTACTTATCCACCCAATAACTTATTAGCACAATAACTTGTCCGCTGAAAAGGAATATCACTTATTTGCGTAATAACTTATGCGTCGAAAATGAAACTTCTTATTTTCCTATAATTTATTTGTTGAAAAGGAATCTCACTTATCTGCCATATATCTTATACACCGAAAATGAACATCACTTATCCATCAGATAGTCACTTCTTTGCTTTGGAGTATCTATAAAGCTCCATTCTAGCGTGCAATTCAATCAGATTTTCCTCTTAAACTTTGAAGGAACAACACAAATCTATCTACCTACTTACAAAAACTCCATTGCTCTTTGTCTCTAGTTTGTAGCACCTTTTCCTTCAAGGCATGGCTTCTTTTCTTTAATTGGTCTGCTTTTTTCTGTCAAATGTTGAGCTTTTAGATGGCTACGAAAGGGCGAAGGAAATGTGCTTATTTTTTCCTGTATATTGTTGTATGTTGCATTTAATCTTTATTGCTTGCAAATTTGCATATTGTAGTGTTGCATGGGACCTCTAATCTTATAGTCCAATCGAAATTCAAATTAAACATGCCTTAATTGAGAGTGTGATCGCACTTGTAGGAAAATTGGACTTTTCAAGCTCGAAAGCAATGGCTTTCCAAAAGCGTCGCATGGGGCCTAAGAGGAGAGTGATCAAGTTAACTCTTGAATCCTTCTTGGATGGCAAGAGCTCTACCGTTGATCTCGAGACCATGGCCAAGGTACTGAAGGCTTTCCTCTAGAAGCAGATGGTAGCTACCAGAGTGAAATTGATTCCCAACAATGTCTTCTTGTATTAGAATCTGGTTCTGGACACCATTATCGTTCTTGGAGTTGTTCCTCCTAGTTATGGCTATGCTGGTGGGGACATTGGCTTTGACATTTAATTTCTCATGGTATGAGGAAATGCCATGTTCCCTGCAATGGAGATGACCAAGTGGTTTGACACTAACTAGTAAGTTCGATCCCGATGAACACAACTTTCTTGTGAGGATTTCTATGTCTAGTTATTGGGCATTAGGCCATGATCTAAGCAGATTGTGTTGTTGGTTGGTTCAAGGCCCTTGGATTCGGACACTGGATGGGCGACAAGTGGCTTGCCTAGGTCCTTGGATCTGGGCATTGGGTGGATGACAAGTGGTTGGTTCAAGGAACTTATATTTGGATGTTGGATTGGCTTGCCTAGGCCCCTTCGATTTTGTCCCTTGATAATTGACAAGTGGTGAGCTTAAGGCTCTTGGATTTGGGCTCTCGATGGGCGACCCTAGGCAGGATTAGGCCCCTTGGATTTGCATGATGGATGGGAAACAAGTGGTAGGCTTAGGCGCCTTGGATTTGCATGTTGGATGGGAAACAAGTGGCAGGGTCATGCCCCTTCGATCAAGGCGTTGGATGTGTGACAAGTGGTATGCCGAGGGCCCTCGAATCTGGGTGCTTGATCGATGACAAGTGGTTGGCTTAGGGACCTTAGATCTGGGCTCTATATGGATGAAAAGTGGCAGGCTGAGGGCCCTTTGATCTGAGCCCTCTTGGATGATAAGTGGTGAGCTGAGGGCCCTCGAATCTGGGCTCTAGAGTGATGAAAAGTGGCGGGTCGAGGGCTCTCAGACACTGTAGATGGATGACAAGTGACAGGCTCATGTCCCTTCATTTTGGGCTCTCAATGGAGGACACGTGGCAAGCTCAAGTTTGTCTGATTAGGCAACTAGATGTGTGACAAATGGCTTACCAGGGCCCTCTGATCTTGGTGCTCGATGAATGACAAATGGCTTGTTCAAGTCTCATTGATCTAAGTGCTTGATGGATGACAAGTGGCCTGCGTAGGTCCCTTTGATTTGGGCACTCTGAGGGATGAAAAGTGCCCTGCTTGGGGCCCTCTGATCTGTGCACTTGATGGATGACAAGTGACTTGTCCAGGTCCCTCTAATTTGGGTGCTCAATGGATGAGAAGTGGCTTGCTTAGGTCCCTTCGATTTGGGTGCTTGATGGATGAGAAGTGGCTTGCCTAGGTCCCTTCGATTTGGGTGCTCAATGGATGAGAAGTGGCTTGCCTAGGCTGTTGGATCTGGGTGCTTTATGGATGAGAAGTAGCTTGCCTAGGCTGTTGGATCGAGGTGCTTGATGGATGACAAGTGGCTTGCCCGGGTCTATTGGATTTGGGTGCTCGATGAATGACAAGTGGCTTGCCCAGGTCCTTTCGATCTGGGTGCTCAATGGATCAGAGGTGGTTTTCCTAGGCTGGTTGATCTAGGTGCTTGATGGATGAGAAGTGGTTTCCCTATGCCGTTAGGTCTGGGTGCTCGATGGATGACAAGTGGCTTGCCTGGGTTTGTTGGATTTGGGTGCTCGAGGGATGAAAAATGCCCAGTTCACATCCCTTGGATTTGAGTGCTTGATGGATGATGAGTGGTGGGCTTAGGGCCCTTGGATCTAGGCACTCGATTATGACAAGTGGTGGGCTTAGGGCCCTCATATTTGTCGGTTCAATCGTTGACAAGTAGCCTTCTTAGCACCTTCGGATCCGCGTGTTTGAAGTTCACATCCCTTGGATTTGAGTGCTCGGTGGATGACAAGTGGTGGGCCCTTAGATATGTTAGTTCGTTCGTTGACAAGTACCAGCTTAGTGCCTTCGGATCTGTGTGTTCGATGGGAAACAAGTGGCCTATTCGACGCCCTTGGATTTGGGCGCTTGATGGTGAACAAGTGGCTTGGCTAGGTCCCTCAGATTTAGGTGTTGAATGGGAGACAAGTGGCTTGTCTAGGCCTGTCTAGGCCCATCTTATTTTGGCCCTCAATCAATGACAAGTGGCGGGCTCAAGGTCCTTGGATATGGGCTCTCGATGGTGACATGTTGAGGGATTAGGCCCCTCGAATCTGCTCATTGTATGGGTGAAAACTAGCAAGCTTAGGCCCCTCTAATCTATAAACCTGGGCAACCCCTTCGATCTGGCCACTAGATGTGTGACAAGTGGTGGGGTGATGACCCTTCAATCATGCTATTGGATGTGTGACAAGTGGTATGTCCAAGGCGCTTGATGGATGACAAGTGGCGGGCTCAAGGCCCTTGGATTTGGGCTCTTTTGGATGATAAGTGGTGAGATGAGGGCTCCGGATTTGGGCTCTAGAAGGATGACAATTGGCGGGCTGAGGGCCCTTTGATCTGGGCTCTCTCATCAAGGACAAGTGGTAGGTTCAAGGACCTCTAGCCAGGCCAGTAGATGTGTGTCAAGTGCCTTACCTAGGGCCCTCCAATCTTGGTGCTTGATAAATGACAAGTGGCATGATAAGGTGCCTTTGTGCCTTTGATATGGGCACTTGATGGATGACAAGTGGCTTGCCATGCCCCTTTGCGCTTGATGGAGGACAAGTGCCTTGCCTATATCCCTCTAATTTGGGCGACAAGTGGCTTACCTAGGGTCCTTCGATCTAGGTTTTGGATGGATGACAAGTGGGTTGTCTAGGTCTGTGGTATCTGGGCCCTTGATGGATGACAAGTGGCATAGATCTAATGGCCAAGATTTTAGTGCCTAGGGCCGTGGTTTTGGATGGTTGGCAAGTGGGTTGTCTAGGTTTGTGGTATCTAGCCGCTTGATGGATGACAAGTGGCTTGTCTGGGTCCCTTAGATTTGGGCTTCCTTAGATGACAAGTGGCATAGATTCAGTGGTTGAGATTTCAGTGCCTAGGGCCCTGTGAAGTGGTGTAGATGTAGATCTAGTGGCTAGGGTCCCTGCTAAGTGGCATAGATATAGTGGCTAAGGCCCTCTTAAGTGGTGTAGATCCAATGGTCGAGATTTGGGGGCCTTGCCAAGTGGCATAGATATAATGGATGTAGATTCAATGGTTGAGATTTGGTGCACCGCTAAGTTCAGGCTCTTTTACTCAGGGTAACTCTAACACTCCTTTTTCTAACACTCCTTTTTCTAGGGTAACTCTAACACTTTGAGTGGCTTGAGTGGCTTTTGTTAGTGGGGTTCTCAACATCAATGAATGATATTTTAAAATCCACGAGACTAAAAAATATTCTGTTGGATAAAAATAGTTTGTTGGATGGGTTTTCTAACTTTAGAATGGAAGGGTTACCTTGGTATTGAAAGATAATAATTTCTAGGAAATTATTCATAACGAGTTTCAACCACCAACAAATGCAACATTGTTTGCAACCCATGAAAATAAGGACATCAAATTTATAAGAGATTCAAAATGGATGTTGTGAAGGATCATACCACCAGTAATGTTGCAACCCATGAAAATAAGGATATCAAATCTATAAGAGATTCAAAATGGATGTTGTGAAGGATCATACCACCAGTGGGAGTGTCATCAAATAATATATTAATAATGCCTCGAATTCCTATATCTTTGAGTTCGCTAAACGCAACTCTTCTTCGGTAAGGAGATTGATCTTAGGAGTAGCATATGTGATTTATTTCGGGGGTGGAAAACGACACGCATATTCCCCACCCGCTTGTTATCCCCTATCTGGTTGGGCGGGAGCTACACAAAATTACCTATATAACCGTAAGATAGAATTTACCCTACCTCACCACGATATCGTACTAGTCATTTCGACCCGATAAAACTCACCTTGACAGAACTATCGGTCTCGGCGCAACGATGGACAGGTAAATGACCATCAATAACAGGCCAAGTAGCGAACCAGCCCCGCAGATCCAATGGCCAAGATCCAGCGGCCAGGGCATTGCCAGAAGTATCGGTCTCGGCCCAACGATGGATAGGTAAATGACCATCAATACCAGCCCCGCAGATCCAATGGCCAAGATCCAGCGGCCAGGGCATTGCCAAGTGGCAGACATCCAATGGCCAAGATCTAGCGGCCAGAGCACTGCCAAGTGGTGGAGATCAGAAGCCCAGAGGTTGGTCCAATGTACTGCCACGTGGTGCATTGAATGGCCTAGATGTTGTTCCAACGTGGTGCAGTGCTATGTGTCCAACGCATTGCCACTGACATATATGTCGTGTCCATGCACAATGGATCAGGGCCCTCGGATACCCCCGGTCGATGGAACAACTGGTCGGCTCCCAACCAAGTAAAGGTTCAGTAAAGGTTCACTGTAATATTATTAACTTATTGCTTGTTGAATGCGACGTCCTCATCTGATAAATTATCCGTAGGGAACTTATTGTCACATAACTTCTCGGTGACAACTTATTGAATGATAACCGATGGCTGATAAATGATCGTTGAGAAGTTCTAAACAGAGAAGTTATCTGTTAAGGTATCAGCTGATAACTTATAAATTGAGAACTTATCAGATGATAAGCTCTTAACTGATAACTTATCAATGGATAACTTATTTGTTTATAAATTATCAGATGATAACTTATCGTCTGTTATCCGTTGATAAGTTATCAGTTAAGAGCTTATCATCTGATAAGTTATCTGTTTATAAGTTATTAGCTAATAACTTATCAGATGATAATTGATTGTCTGATATGTTATCAACTGATAAGTTATCGGCTAACAACATATCAGCATATAAGTTATTAGATGATAACTTATCGTATCATAACCCAGAGGATAGGTTATTCCCTGATAAGTCATCAGTCGATATGTTATCAGCGGAAATCTCCGATAAGCTATCTGGCAGATCTGGGCTTGTCAGATCTAGTCAGATATGGACCGTCGGATCTCAGTCAATCTGAACCGTCAAAATTTCATAAATCTGGGCCGTCGGATCTTTCAAATCTGAGCCGTTGGATCTTGCCCAATCTGAGCCGTTAGATCTTGCAGATCTGGGCCGTCAAATCTTGCCCAATCTGAGCCGTTGGATTTGGCCCGATCTGGTCCGTTAGATCTCGCAGATCTAGGCCGTCAGATCTTGCTCAATCTGGACCGTCGGATCTCAGTGAATCTGAACCGGCAAAATTTCATAAATCTGGGCTGTCAGATCTTCCAAATCTGGGCCGTTAGATCTGGAAGATCTGAGCCGTTGGATTTTGCCCAATCTGAGCCGTTAGATCTGGCGGATCTGGGCCGTCAGATCTTGCCCAATCTGGACCGTCGGATCTCAGTCAATCTGAACCGTCGAAATGTTGCCCAATCTGGACCGTCGGATCTCAGTCAATCTGAACCGTCGAAATGTTGCCCAATCTGGACCGTCGGATCTCAGTCCATCTGAACCGTCAAAATTTCATAAATCTGGGCCTTCAGATTTTTGAAATATGGGCCGTTAGATCTGGCAGATTTGAGCCGTTGGATCTTGCCCAATATGGACCGTCGGATCTCAGTCAATCTGAACCGTCAAAATTTCATAATTCTGGGCCATCAGATCTTTCAGATCTGGGCCGTTAGATCTGCCAGATCTGAGCCGTTGGATCTCGCCCAATCTGCGCCTTTGGTTCTCGCCCAATCTACGCCTATCTGGGCCGTCGGATCTCGCCCAATCTGAGCCGTTGGATCTCGCCCAATTTGGGCCGTTAGATCTGGCAGATTTGAGCCGTCAGATCTTGCCCAATCTGAGCCGTTGGATCTCTCTCAATCTGGGCCGTCAGATATCGAGAGATCGGAGCCGTCGGATTTGGAAGATCTGAGCCGTCGGATCTCGAGAGATCCGAGCGGTCGGATCTGGACAGATCAGAGCCGTCAGATTCGGAAGATCTGGGTCGTCGAATCTTGCTAAATCTTGACCGTTAGATTGACTATGGCGCCACGGGAGGCGCCACATCGGTGGAAGAGGCAGAGTGTGGGAAAATTTGAGAGTGCAGCGTGGCGCATCTCAAATCCGTTGAAATCCGTTCCAGATCGATTCCGGTGGTTGTTGGTCAGCGTGGCGCATCTAAAATCCGTTCCAGATCGATTCATGGCAAATATTGCATTTCCAGCGTCAGTCTTCTTGCGATTCACAGGTGCATTGTTACCACTTGGAAATTGGTGCGCTTTTTTATCGTTCTTGCCATTCACAGGCGCGTTGTTACCACTAAGAAATTGGTGCTCTTTTTGATCTTGCCATCCTCCATTGCTTCTCCTCTGAGATTCATTCAAAATTGACAACATAGAAACAATACATATATACTCTGTAACAGAGCTAAAAAGCCACACTCTGTAACAGAGCTAAAAATAAAAATCCACAGAAAGCTAAAAGAAGAAGATTTAGGAATATACTGGTCTACTTTGCCAGTTGGGTACTGGGAACGATCCATGCAGTGGTAAATAAACTACAGGCTTGTGCTTGGTATAGCCATAATTCCTATCATATTCTATGATTTTATGAAACTTGTTTCCTCAAATATCGAACTTTATAACTATTTCAATTATGTTTCAATCCACCTTTTAATTAATTTGATTTTAATATAAAGATTAATTTAGATTAATAATTAATCATTGATATTTTAAAATTGTAAGATTAAATATTAGTATTTTTATAAAAAAAATTAAAATTCAGGTAAAAGTGAATATGTATAAGGTGGAAGGTAGGATGTTTTGAGATATCCATTTATCATAAAGTCGGTCATTATTTCTATCCTTCCTTTTATGATTTTATGAAACTTGTTTCCTCAAATATTGAATTTTACGAACTTTTTTATATAAATTATTTGTTGCTTCAAGTTTTTATTTTTATTTTAATATTAAGATTAATTATATAAATTATATGTTGCCTCAATTCACTTTTTAATTTTATTTTAATAAAAAGTTCAATAACAAGTAATTATTGTAAAAATTTGTAGATTAAAACTTTGCGCCTCTAGTTTTCCAATTCATTCTTCAAAACTAGTTCTTTAATTGATATAAACAATAATTATATAAATAATAATTATATAAATTATAGATCGATTCAATCCACCCTTTTATTTTTATTTTCAAGTGCATTTCTAATTTATATAGACAATAATAATATAAATACTTTTCTTTGGCTTATATAAGCATTTTTTAATATAGACAACAATAATATAAATACTTTTTTTTGGATTATATGGCATTTTTCAATTATTATTATTATTATTATTTTTCAAATAATAATAATAATAATGATATTATTATTATTGTTATTATTTTTATTTTTAATATTTGGTTATGATCAATTTTTTAAATTAAATATGTTGATTACACAACAGTAATATACATACTTACTATTATCACAAATATACATACTTACTATTATCAGAAAAGAGCTTAAAACGGAGGATGTGGTGGTGGGACAATTTATGATTCGAAGTGGGGTGGAAAGAGAATAACTAACCCAACAGAGTTGATTAAGTTCAAACTTTTACTGTTGTTTTCTATGGAAAAGGATGTTATAAAATCTATTGAAAAATATGTTAGAAGACTAGATATTTGGAGACTCTTTGATTGTTATTAAATGGTTTAATGAGATTAACAAATGTCACACTCATATATATTGTTACCTATTCTTAAGGAAATTTTGAGGTTAAAGTTTTATTTTAACCAGATTTCATGTGCTTATATCTACAGGGAAAGGAACTCTATTGCAGATGCTCTTTTCAAGGTTGGTGTTGAATGGGAGATGGGGGGACTTGGAAAATCTAAGAGCAGTGAGACATAGTGAGACATAGTGAGGTTAAAGTTTTATTTTAACCAGATTTCATGTGCTTATATCTATAGGGAAAGGAACTCTATAAGGAACTCTATTGCAGATGCTCTTTTCAAAGTTGGTGTTGAATGGGAGATGGGGGCACTTGGAAAATCCAAGAGCAGTGAGACATAGTGAGGTCAAAGTTTTATTTTAACCAGATTTCATGTGCTTATATCTACAGGGGAAGGAACTCTATTGCAGATGCTCTTTTCAAGGTTGGTGTTGAATGGGGGGACTTGGAAAATCCAAGAGCAGTGAGACATATACGAAATACTAGACACATACACAAATAATTCCACATACACATAAGATGATATGTGTTTACTTTGTGGACATTTTATATGATGGGCTTTACAACCCAATTTTTGTTTTGTGAACGGGTGATTTCTGCATATAAAAACAATTTTTTGGCATGTAATTTTCACCTGAATGAAAATTATGGAAAAATAGTCTTATAACATTAACTTTAATTCTCCAAGAAAAAATATACTTATAATATTAATTTTAATTTTCCTTCGAATAAATGAAATGTCCGTTTTTATAATTCTACTTCGATTTAAGTTTTGTTTAATAATATAAGGCATAGTGTTTACCATTCAAATAGCATTCTAATCCATTGCAAGATTGAATGTTTAAATTTTATTATATTTCTTAAATACTTTTTATACATTTCATAAATTCTTTTAGTATAAAAGGAAATATGAGACGAATAACTTTGAATGTTTAAATTTTATTATATTTCTTAAATACTTTTTATACATTTCATAAATTCTATTAGTATAAAAGGAAATATGAGACGAATAAAAGGAAATATGAGATGAATAACTTTGAATGTTTAAATTTTATTATGATTTTATAAATTTTATGATTTAAAAATGAAAATAGATATTATATCTTTCTAAAAAAATATATTATACCTTTCTATATATATATATATATATATATAATTGAAATGATTGAATTTGGATAGATTGTGAAAGCTGTTATTTAATTGGAAAAAAAATAGTAAAAACTATTTATTGCACAATGTATAAATAGTTAATTTTAGATATAATTATAATTGAAAAGTTTGAATTTTGATAATTTGTGAAATTTATCTAAACAATTAGTAAAAAATAACTACAATGAATAAATAGTTAATTATATATATAATTATTATAATTGAAATGATTGAAGTTTGATAAGTTGTAAAAGTTATTTTTTAATTAGAGAAACAAGTTGTAAAAACTATGCATTAACTATGTATTGTGCAATGCATAAATAGTTATAATGTTATAAATAGTTATAATGTTTTAAATAATTTAAATAGTTATAATGTTTTAAATCTATAAATTATAGATATAATTATAATTAAAATGATTGAAATTCCAAACTAAATTAAGATATAATTATAATTAAAATGATTGAATTTCCAAACTAAATTAGACAAACATCCAATATTGATAGTTATAATGTTTTAAATCTATAAATTATAGATATAATTATAATTAAAATGATTGAATTTCCAAGTCAAATTAGACAAATAACCAAATTGGTTGTGAAAGTTGTTTTATAATTATAAAAACCATTTGTAAAAACTATTTGAAAAATTATTCATTGCAAAATGGAAAAAAACAATCAAGTATAGGTTGAAAGCATTGATATTCAAAAGAGTTTCATGAGCAAAAATATTTATTTTTGCTAAACCCTATCAATAAGTAATCAATGTTTCATCAATTAAGATTTCATATCAATAAATAATCAATGTTTCATTAATCAAAAACAATTTGTAAAAACTATTCATTGCAAAATGCAAAAAATGTGTCTGCATAACAAAAAAGCCAACATTGGCAATTTTGGTATTTTGTTATATATTGCTCTATACTTTCCAAGTTTGCAATCCCTTGTTACATTGAAACTAGTTTCTATAAACATCTATCTTGTCTATCTTCACAAAATTATTGCTTGATAAAAATTACTTGTAACAATAGCACAATCAACTCGCATGGATTTTGTTTTCATGAAAAAAAAGACACATCTGAAAATCAATGTCAATTAAATATGAGTATAAGTTGAAAGCATTGATATTCAATAAGCAATAAATTGTTTTTGCTAAACCCTATCAATAAGTAATCATTGTTTCATCAATTAAAATTTCATATCAATAACTAATTAATGTTTCATTGATTAAAATCATAAGAGTAAGTAATCAATGTTTCATCAATTAAATTTTCATATCAATAACTAATCAATGTTTCATTAATTAAAATCAGAGTAAGTAATCAATGTTTCATCAATTAAGAATTCATATCAATAATTAATCAATGTTTTATTAATTGAAATGATATATCTATCAATTAAGATTTCATATCAATAACTAATCAATGTTTTTTTTAATTAAAATGATATATCTAAGAGTAAGTAATCAATGTTTCATCAATTAAGACTTCATATCAATAACTAATCAATGTTTTATTAATTAAAATAATAAACATTGATTAAAATTTCATATCAATAACTAATCAATGTTTTATTAATTAAAATAATAAACATTGATTAAAATGATATATTTAGCATTATGTATCAATTAAGATTTCATATCAATAACTAATCAATGTTTTATTAATTAAAATGATATATCTAAGAGTAAGTAATCAATGTTTCATCGATTAAGACTTCATATCAATAACTAATCAATGTTTCATTAATTAAAATTAAAATTATGTATCTAAGTCTCTTAAAACATCCACCAGCCACGAGCTAAAGGGTTAAATATGAGTATGAGTTGTAAGTCTCTTACAACATCCACCAACTAAAGGGTTAAATATGAATATGAGTTGAAAGCATTGATATTCAAAAGAATTTCATGAGCAATAATTTTTTTTGCTAAACCCTATCAAATAAGTAATCCATGTTTCATCGATTAATATGACTTACAACATCCACCAACTAAAGGGTTAAATATGATAAATATGAGTATGAGTTAAAAGCATTGACATTCAAAAGAATTTCATGAGCAATAATTTTTTTTGCTAAACCCTATCAAATAAGTAATCCATGTTTCATCAATTAAGATTTCATATTAATATAATCAATGTTTCATTAATTAAGATTTCATATAAATTAAGATTTCATATAAATAACTAATCAATGACTAACTAAAGGAGGGTGATTGAACACAAACATTATTTTCATTTGGAGTGTGTCAAGAAAGGACAGACATTATTTCCCCATTTGGAGTGTGTCAAAGTGTGTCACGAAACAAAGTTGTGTACGCTATAAAACAGAGCTTGACATATAAAGCAAGTGAGAAAAAAACATAATAAATCAAAATCTCATCTCAAATTAAACATGTAGATGTCATCAAAGTTTAAATTTTTGTTTAGAGTGTATCATGCTTTCCCAATTAAATGGTTTTTAAACTTTTGACATGCTTTATCCCAACTTTCACTAGTTTAATTTGAACCTTGAACAAAGATCAACCAACAGCAAGGAACACAAGAACTACTAGTACCGATACGCATCTCATTATTCAGGAGACGACCTACATTATTTACCTCACATTTACACATTGTAGGTCTAGCTATCGATACTGCCCACTTAACTAACCTCCTCACTACCAGGGCACGTGGGTCAACCAACACGAACATGAGAACTACTAGTACTAGTACCAATACGCATCTCATTATTCAGGAGACCACCTACATTACTTTGACCACCTCACATTTACACATTGTAGGTCTAACTATCGGTACTGCCCACTTAACTAACCTCCTCACTACCAGGGCACGTGGGTCAACAACAACAACGAACATGAGAACTACTAGTACCAATACGCATCTCTATTCAGGCGACCACCTACATTACTTTCACCACCTCACATTTACACACTGTAGGTCTAGCTATCGGTACTGCCCACTTAACTAACCTCCTCACTATTTTGGTAAGTGGATATCGCTAATCCATATTGATCAGGGGAAGTTGACTATTTCTTTCATTACCAACCTGCTCAGGTACGGTACGGAAGAAAGTTGTAATGAAGTTGTGGGGAACAAGTACCTAAATAACGGAAATAAAAAAAGGGCAGTGAGACACTCCATTTTCACCTATACCAATTTATCCATTCAACCAATATCACATAAATAAGGGGCAAGAGAAAGGTAACACAAATAGAATCCACCACAACCTTACTCAAGCAAGGCTTAAACAGGTGCAGAAGAGGAAACTTTTAACTGTTGGAAAGACTATTAAATTTTAAGGTAACTAGAATAAAACCTTCGCAAACCTTTGGCAACTACCAATGGCATTGGTATAATTGAAGAAACTTTTAACTGTTGGAAAGACTTTTAAATTTCAAAGTAAATAGAAGAAAACCTTCGCAAACCTTTGGCAACTACCAATGGCATTGCTATAAATGAAGAAACTTTTAACTGTTGGAAAGACTTTTAAATTTTAAAGCAACTAGAATAAAACCTTCGCAAACCTTTGGCAACTACCAATGGCATTGGTATACATGAAGCCTCCTATTAAACTGATATTCGAAAATAATCTGATATTCAAAATGTGAGAATTTACAGAACTGATATTTCAAAATGTGAGAAATTACAAAACGCATTACAAATTGCAAAGGAAAGATCTTTGAAAGATCTCTCCCCTTAGAGAGTCCAGAAGCAATATGTTTAAGCAATAGTCATCAAACAAGAAAAAAAAAAGTTCGTTGAGTACATTGCAGTAACTCATGCATAATTAATGTTTCCTCAATTGCGTACTTCAATCTGAGTTTCAATGGAATTCAACCCAAAAATGCTAAAATGCTAGTTAATGTTTCCTCAATTGCGTTACTTCAATCTGAGTTTCATTGGAATTCAACCCAAAAAAGCTAAAATGCTAGTTCGGTTAATAAATATAATATTCCCGCAGGCTATCTCTTCTTTATGTATAGCTTTCATTTCAGCAAGAGACAATCCTGGGATAAAAAGTGCTAGAGAATCGGAACTAGAAACCGTCAAATAATTTGTAGTTCCAACCATGTTGAAATTGGCAAAAGAATCACCTATAGTTCAAGATCGAGAACCACCAGCAACCCATTCTGCTGGTCTGATTGTTCACCAAAATGAAACCTCGTGAGCCTAATCAGACTTGGACAGGTGATGAAAACGTATCGTCATATATGTAACACCCAGTTCATGGTTACATCGCTTCTAGTTCATTGTGCATAATTAATATCAAAACGAACTAAGAAAAGTCCCTGCTGTTAGTATAGAGAGTCCCTATTTATTTTAGGAATACAAGATGTGAAATATCCCCACCCAACCGAGGGAGGTTCAAGTGGTCGAGCAAAACAAATGTACAGTCAACTCAAATCGGCGTGTCGTCTTTCTAAACGGAACTAAGAAAGCGATCAATCCAGGTTGTGGGTTCTCCATTAGCTGTGTTCGGGTCTGCGCATGAACATATGAAAAAACACTCCTCGTTAATTTTTTTTTTTTTTTCAAAAATAAACATTGACAAACCCTCGGAAATAACATTCATGAATTATGCTCCAATGACAGACTTTAAATTTTTAAACGACCTAGAAAGAATATACTAACCATATATTGACCAGGATTGCACCTAGATACTCATTAGATATTCATTTAGGTATCATTTACAGTTGCTTGACCTCCATCTACAGTGCTGAACAATATCTGATGAAAATTACAATATGCCTCAACAACTGAACACAAGTGAGGCATTTCACGCTACCATTATTCACACTACCATTATTCTGGTATTCTTGTAAATAAAGAGTCGATAGACACGACACGAAATAGTACAGTGTACTTCAAATTATTTGCATGTTTCCATTGGCTCCGAACCTTGGTTACTTAATGTTGGATTTGATCCGACAATTCCATTATCTGGGGTGGCCCAACACCCCATTTCCCTTCTTACTCTTAAGGCTCAATAACATGAACTCCTCCATCTCTTATTCTAAGAGAAAATTGATTCGGTTCGGATGGATGTGATGCAATGATGCAGCGACTAGAGGATAGACATTACTACTGCATAAATAAACAAACAATAAATTAAATCATAATATGCATTGTCAAAAGGAAAATCTGAAAATAGATGTATCAACCATGACAGAAGGGGCTCATTTACCTGTTCATTCCCGAAGCCTCAAGCTTTCTCTGTCAGACACTTCAACTGCACCCTCACAGAAGCTCGCTTAAACGTCAGACACTTCAACTGCACCCTCGCAGAAGCTCGCATAAAGTAGGACGCTGTCTCATGAGTATATAGCAATCTGAAATAGGAATAGATAGAAAATCATGAGGAGACCACTGCAATGCAACCATGTAACAATGTCATCCAATCAGATACAGAAGGTAAGTGACATTATGTAACTGTCTATGTTTGAATTCAACACCGCTTACAAGTAAATTACATAGCGCTTGGAAGCATTATATATAGCAAGTTGGCTCTCATGCACAACTAACAATTTGATCTTATGAAACTGTACTCTCATGCACAACCAACCAGAATTTGATCTTATGAAACTGTACTCTTGTATCCCCACTGGTCGTGATGGGCTTTCTGGCTGTATTGGTACAACTTTTGACTTTCGCTTGTCCCACCATCTATGCCCCCAAGACATAACTGCCAAAAGACACGGTTGTGAGCACATGGACATTTCTACTCGGTAAATTTATGTGAACTTTAAAGTGAAAGTCACGGAGTCAGACAACATATAATAATAAAAGAAACCATATACCTGGCCATCAATTCCAAAAAGATACTGATACATTCAAAACATGTGAAAAAGCCAGGCCTGTGATTTTCTTTCGGTGGCCTTTGAGCTTTGTTTTCACCTATAAAAATTGCAGCAAGTTCAGAGCATGCCACTTACGTCATTTTTATCAAAAATGTAAAAATGACACAATGAGATAAAAGATAAGAATTTCAAATTGAAAGATAAATGACACAATGAGATAAAAGATAAGATTTTTAAATTTAAAAATTGCTGCAAGTTCAGAGCATGCCACTTAAAAGATAAAAGATAAGAATTTTAAATTCAAAGATAAATGACACAATGAGATAAACGATAAGAATTTTAAATTAAAAATTGCAGCAAGTTCAGAGCATGCCACTTACGTCATTTTTATCAAAAATGTAAAAATGACACAATGAGATAAAAGATAAGAATTTTAAATTCAAAGATATATTCACAGGCTTGAGCTTTGATTTTAAAAATTGCTGCAGCAAGTTCAGAGCATGTCACTTACGTCAAAAATGACACAATGAGATAGAAGATAAGAATTTTAAATTCAAAGGTATATTCACAGGCTGCTCATCAACTCTGAACATCGTATATTTGAATTGATGAATCCTCCATGCCCATTGCAATGATGTTATTGTGCAGGTTCTGAAGGTGGACAACCAGAAATGTGGCTAAGTTGTCATGACCTGGAATGAATCACTAATTAGTATCCCATGAAACCAGTGATTTAGATAAATTGGAAGCCTTTGAATTCTAGAACGAGGAACATTACACAAGAACCTAGAGTGATCTAGGAGTGAACCCCGTTACGCTCATAATTTGAGAGTTAAAGGTGAGACATTAGATAATAAATTCTAAGCTAAGAAACCCTAAGCATAATTTGAAAGTTAAGGGTGAGACATTAGATAATAAACCCAAAGCATAATTTGAAAGTTAAAGGTGAGACATTAGATAATAAACCCTAAGCAGACCAAAGAGTCAAAACTGAAATTATATATATCATCGGAAACAATGAAATGAAACAACCCTTTAGGTAAAAGGCTCTCTTACCTTGAATGTCATCATATTGAATAAGGAGACCTTGTCACCAGAAGTAGACATCACATAGGAACCATTCTTAGTAAGCTATACAAGCAACAGACGGCTCTTCTTCTGGATTTGTATCGCCAATGTCCAATTCAAAGCAATCCCACTAGCTGGGGGCTACTTGTTTGAAGCTCACATGTAGAAATTTTGGAAATATATGTAGATATGGAAAGAAATTAATTTTCCTCAAGTTAGTTGGGGTTTGTCTAGAAACTTCAAGTCGACCTAGGCTTGGAAAGCCACCATTTGAGGGCAAAGTCTACCCTCATGAGAAAACTATAATTAGGGAAGTTGTGAAACTCGTTTTAATTATCAAGCAAGTGCAATTCTTCTCAAGCGAGGACTGGCCCAAGGAGGCCCCATACCTTGGGAGCCGAGCTAGATAAAGAGCAAGAAGAAGAGTTTAGTGTTTGTCTTTTTGTTTCATGATCTGGTTCAGGTTCAAGGAGAATGTTGGTTGAGTTCGGTGACAGTGTCAAGTCATGTGCATCCATGTAGTGGAAGAGACTTGTGGAAAAGGGGTGAAAGTTCTGGGCTAATAGCAGTGGTACTTTTGTGATCTAGCCGCAGAGCCTTGTACCTTATTGGAGGATCGAAACAACTAGAATAAGGTTGTTTTGGTATGTCTTAAGGATTGGGGGAAAGTTGGAGTAACGTTGCATGCCTTAGAGGACCAATGAAACAAGTACAATGCTGGAAGAAGGGTGGAAGAAGGGTACCGCAGGTCTGAGATAACCTTAGATTGGGGCGACAAAGAAAATGCGCAGAACCGTGGTTGCTTGGAGGCTAAGTGGTAGCGTCCTTAAGGAGATAGATTGCTAAGGTTGGAGGGTTGTCCATGAGGTTTTGGACAACAATTTTGATATGCCCTAGTTAGGGATTTTGTAATATTCCTAATTAGCTGACAACTAATTAGAAATATTAATTTTTTCCAATTTTGTTTTTCTCAAGTTCAGTAGGTAAATAAAAGGGTGAAGAGACCCATAAACCCAACAGGTAAATAAAAGGGTGAAGAGACCCATAAACCCAACAGTTAGAATAAAACCACTTTTCTAGAGCTAATGCGGATAAACGTAGCTCTTGTGGGGCCAAGAAGGCAGCGCAACAAGTGTGAAAGCCAAGGGCCCAAGTAGCAGCGCAGTTAATGAGTGGACCCAAGGATGTGCATCAAGTGTGAAAGTCAAGGGGCCAAGTAGCACCGTAGTTAATGAGTGGACCCAAGGATGTAGGGTTTCACAAGAATAAGAAGAGGGTGAGCATAGCCATGGAAATCATTTTTTCATATTTTGATTTTCTGGTCTTTACGACTTGAGCACGCTTGAGTTGTTTAGTCGAGTTTGCAGTGTTGTTTAGCACACGAGTGTCTCCGAGCGGAGATCCTAACCTCATCCTCTGGGGATTTCGAGTGCCCGCTCAAGAGAGGAGTTTTATTGTTCGACGGGAGTAGATTCAGTATCTTGGCATAAGGCCACATATAGTCCCTCCTATAGCAGTGCAGTCACCCAGGTATTTACGCAACCCAGCAGTAGCGGGGTTCTGGAGAGGGAGAAATTCCAAGGCATTTCCTCTTGGAATCCAGTGAGGGGATCAACTCTTCAATATTTGAGCTTTGGGGAGCAATTGCAGCCAATTTTTCTATCAGTTCAGCCCATAGTTCTGCATACCCAGCAGTTGTGCGTTTTCAAAACCTAGGAGGGTGATTTTCCGGGTTCAGCCTTTCTGGGTTTTTGAGTAGAGTCTGTGGTTAAAATCCCAGCATTTTCTAAGCAATAGATCAACCTCATCTATGCAACCCTATTCAGCCAACAACAACATTTCCAACAGGGCAACGCAGAGGGAGTGTCCAGCAGAGCAGCAATAGAGTAGTGTTTTGGGTGGGAGAATCTGAGCAGGGCACTGTTGTACTTATTTTTCATCTCCAGTATTTTAATAAAAATGGCTCAGTAGTTCTGGCTCTTTTCATGGTGTTTTTAATCTGTTTTCCATATTGTTGTAGATTTAGTCTTTGTATGCTTTGTATTGCTGTCGTTTTCCTATTTGGAATATTACAGTGGTATCAAAGCTCATAGACTTGGCTCAACGTGTGGAGCAACCATGACACCCAGAGATAGAGAAGACATTTCAGACCGGACAAGGCGGTACGGAGACAGAGAACATAGCTTAAGATCACATCCAGCAAAAGAGGCTGCATTCCAGTGGAGTAGGATAAAGGGAAGGCACCAATGGTAGAAGAGGATGACGGGAAGGAGTTTGGCAACCTCCTCCTCAAATCTGTGTAGGAGCTCACCAAGAAAATAGAAGAGATGGGGCAAAGAGTTGCCGGAGAAAGCAGACAGAGGGAAATCCCAAGGGAGTTTCAGACTAGAGAAGGATCTGGCACCTCTCAACATTGGCCTGAGCAAATGGTAGTGCCACATACCTCACAATGCTCTACCATGCCCACTTTCTTAGCAGCAAGAGGACCTTAGGGGCCACGATTGGATCATTACAACGAGTATTTTGCGGAGTACATTGTTGAGATTTTGTGGTGTTTGGGTAGCTTCGGATGTGCTCTAGCTCCCAAAATTTATGGAGGGACCAGAGTACATGAGATCTTCAAGACCCAGAAAGGAATTTGAGAATTTCCATCCGGTTTGAGAGAAAATTAATTAATTAATATTTTTAATTAAGGACTGTTAATTTTGGACAACTAGGTCCAAACTCCATGTTGTGATTCTCAAATGAAGATACCAATATTTTTATTGGATTCCTCTTTCGGAGAGGTGCAAGATCGATCTATCTCATCTTGATCCGATGAGCAGAAAATTTATTTTGAATTTATTCAAAATATGTGCAGGTTGGCCTAAAATGAAATGTAGGCTTGAAGCCCCAGCAGTTGTGTCACACACCCTCATTGATGGATATAAATAGGTCAACGTTGGAGGTCATTTTCACTCATCCATCCTCACACATTCTCTCTCATCATCTGATTGGTTCGATCACCTTGGAGGCTCTTCTTCACAGCAAGAAGAAAATTCTGTTTTCGACCTAGGGTTTTAGCGCAGAGTTGACCAACATTGACTTTGGTCAACGCATGGTCAAACTGACCCCAACTTGGTCAAAATTCTGATTTCTGCAATCCGCATTTTTTGGCACAAAAATCGAGGTTGAAAGTTGACTTTTGATTGGGTTGTGTTGACTTTTTGCTGACGTTGTTTGCATTGAACGTTGACTGTGACAGCGTTGACTTTCGTTGCCTTTGGGTTGATTGATCTGGTTGTCCGAGAGGGTTGTGTGACACTTCTGGTTGGCTAACCATATTGAGACTTTGTTGGTTGAAGCATCCTGTTGAACGCTGTAACGCACCAACACACTTATATATTTTTGGCTTGTTTTCTGTTGATCTACTGGTATGTTCTATCAGCATTTTACTTTCTTGTTTATGTGATCGCTGTTTAATATTGGGGATAAAAAGTAAAGTTGCATCAAGCATGGAACATCTACAAAAATTTACATGGCATCAGAGCTGAGGTGAAGACAAAGCCCAAGTTTGTAGCAATCAACAAAGAAGAGCATGGGTACCTCAAACTATAATGGCTTTAAAGCTGATGACAAATTGACTGGAAAGGAAGACTTCCATGTCTGGAAGATGACATTGGATCTTATGTTGGAAGACCAAGATGTCATGGACTATGTGCAAGGTAAAAAAATCCAAGAGCCTCCATCCACTGCAGCTGCCACCAAGTCAAAGTATAAGAAGGGGGAAATCAAAGCAAAGCTGATGATCAGGGATTCAATTCATAAGACTCTGGTTGCCTACATCTCTGAGCTGGGCAGATTCAAGGAGATGTATGATAAGTTGGTCAACATGTTCAAGGCCAACAATGCAAATCAAGTCCTATTCTTTAAGAATC
Source organism: Pinus albicaulis (assembly GCA_034641835.2). Taxonomy (NCBI): domain Eukaryota; kingdom Viridiplantae; phylum Streptophyta; class Pinopsida; order Pinales; family Pinaceae; genus Pinus; species Pinus albicaulis. The sequence goes on along the minus strand of CM076573.1, from coordinate 574,053,974 downwards.
AACTGAAGAATTTGAAGAAAGGCAGGGATGAATCTGTCCAATCATATTTTCTGAAGCTGACCAAAATTAGGAATAATCTTTTGGCTATTGGGGAGACAATAGCTGATCGAGAGATGGTTCTCATCGCACTTGGAGGTCTCTCATCCAAATGACATGTATTCAACACTACCATTCTCAATAACAATGTGATACCTGATTTTGACAAAGTACTATCGAGATGCGTACAAGAAGAGACAATGATGAAGGAATATGAAAATCAAGGAAATGATGCCTTCACTGCTCGTGCTAAGAAGAACTTTGGTGGTCCAAGGAACAAAGGAAGAGCAGGGGCCCAGGGAAAGAAAGGCAAATGTTACGCATGTCACAAGACCGACCACTATGCTAGAGAATGCCCTTTCAAGGACTCTCTTGATGATAATGACAACAACAACAACCGGAGGAATGGAAATCAAAGGCACAACAGGTTCAAAGGAAAGAGTAAGGCTGCCTCTGGTGGAAATGGGCAACCTTACAAAAGGTCGAGAAATTCCAGGTATAAGGAATCAAATGTTGTCGATGATAAAAGAAACGAATTCATTCTTGTATCTGCCCTCTCTATTGCATCTCCACTCGACATTATGGATATCTGGTTGATAGATAGTGGTGCCTCAATGCACATCACTGGATTCAAGAAAGCACTTTCTGACATGGTTGAGAAGGATGTTAATCTGAAAATTATCCTTGGAGATAATGCCACATATCCCGTGGCATTCATTGATGGGAAGGTGCGTATCTGGAAGAAGAGTTTAAAGGAAGCTATCATGATTGGGTTTAGAGTTGATACACTCTACCAGGTTGGAGGAAGTCCACTGGAAGCGATGACATGTGATACTATCCGACAGACTGAACTATGGCACTGGAGGTTTGGAAACCTTCACTACAAAGTCCTTCCCGAAGCAAGGAAGGTGGTGACGGGGATGCCCAAATTCACAAAAGATCATGAAGGTGTATGTCAGGGCTGTGCCGAAGGAAAGCATACAAGGGGACCTTTCCCCTCAAGTGTCACAAAGACATCTGATGTCTTGCAATTAGTACATTCTGATCTGTCTGGTATGCTGCCCGTGACATCCTTGGGAGGATGTTCTTATTATATGACGTTCATAGATGACTTCTCTCGTAAAACCGGGATATACTTCTTGCAAAAGAAGGATGAGGCTTTCATGTGGTTCTGTACCTTCAAAGCCTTGGTGGAAAATCTAACAGGGAAGAAGATCAAGATATTGAGGACCGATAGTGGCACTGAATATGAGACAAACGAGTTCAAGAACTTTTGCAGAGAAGCTGGCATCAAGAAGGAGACCACAACTGTCTATAAGAAAGAACAGGACCATTGTGGACGCTGCCCGTGCCATGCTATGTGACCAAGGTCTTCCAAAGTTTCTATGGGGAGAAGCTGCGAACATTGTCGTGTACATACAAAATCGATTCCCGCATTCTGCTCTGGACTCCAAAACTCCCAACGAAGTTTTCTCTGGTAAGAAACCTGACGTCTCATATTTTAGAGTTTTTGGATGTCCTGTTTATTTTCATGTGTCGAAGGAGAAAAGGAGCAAGCTGGATGCTTCTGGAAAGAAGGGAATGTTTGTGGGCTACGTCGAAACTTCAAAGGCCTATAGAGTCTATGTGCCTGGTCAAAGGGAAGTGGAGATATGCCATGACGTTACCTTTGACGAAGATGCTTCGCTGAGGAAAGTAATCAATCTTCAAAGATCTGAGGAAGAACATGAAGCAAGCATGGAAATCAAGAAGAACCGAAGGATGAGACGATGCCCGATGTTGAAGGACCGATGGACCCTATTGATCCACCTCCTTCAATGAGGAAGAGACCATCATGGCTCAGGGACAGTCTCGAGGATGCCGAGAGGCATATGGCCCCAAGGAGGACATTCTATGAAAGTAAGACGCCGAATAGATACCAAGGGTATCTAGAAGCCATGACTACAATCATATAATCTGAGCCTGGATCTTTTGAGGAAGTCGTAAAGCATCAAGTCTGGAAGGATGCTATGCACGAAGAATATGAGTCCATTATGAATAATGATGTCTGGGATGTGGTTCCAAGACCGGAGGACAAAGTAGTTGTCACCTCAAAATGGCTCTATAAGATCAAGCATGGATCTGATGGTAGTGCTGAAAAGTTCAAGGCAAGATTCGTTGCCCGTGGCTTCTCTCAAAAGGAAGGCGTAGACTATGATGACATATTTGCACATGTGGCCCGATATACCAACATCCGATCTATCATAGCCCTTGTTGCTACGCAAGGATGGAATCTTCATCAGATGGATGTGAAGACCGCATTTCTGCATGGTGCGATAAAGGAAGAGGTGTATGTGGAGCAACCTCTGGGGTTCGAAGTCCAGGATCGGGACAACCATGTTTGCAGGTTGGAGAAAGCCCTCTATGGGTTGAAGCAAGCACCCAGAGCTTGGTACGAGAGGATAGATAACTACCTGATGAAGCTGGGCTTCACTCGTAGTAATTCTGATCTGAACCTTTACTTCAAGGTTGATAGAGAAAAGCCTCTCATTCTGGTGTTGGGTGTAGACGACCTCTTCCAGACAGGTGTTGATCCTCTCATTCATCAGTGTAAGAGGGAACTCGTTGCTGAGTTCGAGATGAAGGACCTAGGATTGATGCATTACTTCCTAGGCTTGGAGGTCTGGCAGAGACCTGGCAAGATTTTCCTCTCTCAAGGAAAATACATTGTGAAGCTTCTGGAAAGATTTGGAATGGTGGACTGTAAGTCCGTGTCGACACCGATGGAGCTCAACTTTAAGAAGTTGAGTGGTAGCATTGCTGGGCTCGTGCTAGCAAATCCTACTGAGTATCGTCAACTCGTAAGGGCCCTGATGTTTGTAGTGAACAACACCCGTCCGGATGTATGTTTTGCAGTGAACACTTTGAGTCAACATATGGTTGAACCTCATCACATTCACTGGGTTGGTGCCAAGAATCTGTTGAGATATCTTCGGGGCACGATAAACCATGGGCTGAGATACACTACCGGGAGCGTGACACTCCATGGATATATTGATGTCGATTGGGCTGGAAGTGTGGTGGATCATAAGAGCACATCGGGATGTTGCTTCACACTTGGGTCTGCTTCGATATCATGGATGAGTAGGAAGCAGAAGTCAGTGGCTTTGAGCACCGCGAAGGCCGAATACATTGCAGCAAGTATGGCCTGTTGTGAAGCAGTTTGGTTGTGAAAGCTCTTCAGCGAGTTGTTCGGGCATGTGCTAGATACCACTGTGATACTCTGTGATAACTAGAGTGGGATTCAGTTGTTCGAGAATCCCGTGTTCCACAATCGATCCAAGCATATTGATATCAGGTACCACTTTATCCGGGAAATGGTACAACGAGGCGTTGTAAGGCTCGATCATATAGGAACTGATGAGCAGGTCGCAGATATTCTCACAAAGCCCCTGGGGAAGGTCAAGTTCCTAACCTTCTGCGAAAATCTTGGTATCGTGGAATGACACTATGCTAAGGGTCCTGTTGGATGATGAGCTCTTGGAGCTCTAGGGGGCTTTGGGGATAGCTCTTGGAGCTATAAGCATACACGGGGCTAGGCTTGCCGAACCTTGTGGTGCTTCTGCCCCTCCGTTATGATGTTGAGTTGATTCACCTCTCATGATCTGTGCCCCATATGCATCCTACCCATTGAGTCCTTGACTCATGGGAAGTACCTCTCATTTGGGCAGTGAGGTGGGAAAAGCTAGAGACTAGTAGCAAAGACTGATGGACACATCAGAGATTGTCGTACTCTCTATGTCTAGGATGGCACGTGTCCAACCACTTGATCTGGGATCAAGTCTAGTGAGGTTTCGGACCTCCTACTAACTTCGGGTCAAATAAACCAACTTCGGGTTGGTATGAGACTCTTTTTGAGTCCTATAGAGGTTTCAGACCTCTGGGCTGAATCTGTCAGCCGAGAATGATGTCTTTGTGACTGACCCACTTTTGTTTTGAAAGAAAGAAGCCAGCAAAGCAAGTTACGGCGGGATGATGCATGATGTTTGGATGGCACAGGTGGATGGAGTTCTCCCTAGTTGAGAGGGAGTGTTAATTTTGGACAACTAGGTCCAAACTCCATGTTGTGATGCATAGATGAAGATGCCAATATTTTTATTGGATTCCTCTTTCGAAGAGGTGCAAGATCATCTAAAGATCATCTTGATCCAATGAGCAGAACATTTATTTTGAATTTATTCAAAATATGTGCAGGTCAGCCTGAAATGAAATGTAGGCTTGAAGCCCCAGCAGTTGTGTCACACACCCTCATTAATGGATATAAATAGGTCAACGTTGGAGGTCATTTTCCCTCATCCATCCTCACACATTCTATCTCATCATTTGATTGGTTTGATCGCCTTGGAGGCTTTTCTTCACAACAACAAGAAATTTATGTTTTCGACCTAGGGTTTCAGCGCAAAGTTGACCAGCGACTTTGGTCAACGCATGGTCAAACTGACCCCAACTTTGGTCAAAATTTCGATTTTTACAGTCTGCATTTTCTGGCACAGAAATTGAGGTTGACCATTGACTTTTGATTGGGATGCGTTGACTTTTTGAATCCAGGTTGACCGTTGACTTTTGATTGGGCTGCATTGACTTTTTGCTGTTGTTTGCGTTCACCGATCATTGTGACAATGTTGACTTTCGTTGACTTTGGGTTGACTGATCTGGCTGTCCGAGGGGGTTGTGTGACACTTCTGGTTGGCTGACCGTATTGAGACTTTGTTGGTTAAAGCATCCTGTTGATCGCCGTAACGCACCAACACGATTATATATTTTTGGCTTGTCTTCTGTTGATCTACTTGTATGTTCTATCAGCATTTTATTTTCTTGTTTATGTGATTGTTGTTTGATATTGGGGATAAAAAGTAAAGGTGCATCAAGCATAGAACATCTACAAAAATTTACAAGGACCCTAAGTTTAACTTAGGAAAATTAAAATATTAAAGATAATTGATTTAAACATGTGATGGAAATGAATTAAATCACATCGATCAAGCTTTCTTTTAATCTTAGCCATTGAATCAAGATTAGATCACGACTATTGGTTTCCCAACAAGAAAAGTATAAAGGAAAGGCTTGGGGTTAGTTGGAGAACACACACATACAGTGGTAGAGCACTGAGACTAAGCTGAAAATCTAGGGCGTGGTTTGCTAACAATTTCCAGAAGTGTTTCAGCTGCAACGAGGGGTAGTATTGCCTAAGGGGATGATCTGATCCCAGAGATTAGTTAGCAAGAGGCAGAGAAGCAGTGCAGAGGGAGCAACAACTATGCAACGAAGAGGGCTTCAGTGCTACATAGGCCCAAAAAGGGCAGCGTAGAGGCAGCAGGAGGCCTCTCCTGAGCAGCGCAAGGGCACCGGTAGGCTAGCAAAGCTGACGCAGAGGGATTCAGAGCAATGTTGGGGTTTCTGTAGACAGAAAGGGGTTGAGTTCTGTAAATCCCATTTGAGGGTGTGAATCAGTCCAGTTTTTCGTCTCCGAAACTAAGGTATTGCTGCAGATTTTTGTTTTCTCTATCAGGTTAACCAGTAAGGTGCCCATATTTGTTGTACTTGGAATCTACTTAATAATATAAACCCTCCAGCGGCCAAAAGACCAGTTTTCCCGCATTGGGGTTTTCCGGGGACAATTGTCCAAAAAATCTTGTGTCACTTTGTATATGTGCATGTATTCAGTTTAGATCTGTATCTGTGATGAATTGTTAATGTGTTTACTTCGATGTTAATGCTGAAATTTCAGATTAATAACTTGTTCAAGTAGAAGTATAACTAGATTTAACATTAGGGTTTCTGCATAAGTAATATTCAGAAATTTTCAAATGGTATCAGAGCGATTGCAGATCTTGTTGGATCACCAGCAAGAAGATTGAAGAATCCTTGCTACAGAAAGCGGCAAAGAAAGGAGCAGCAGCCGCAGAAAGTCGGACCAGAGAGGACAACGTAGCAGCAGAAGGGAGTAGAGGCGAGACTGACGCAGTCTCCATGCAGGCCCACGTACTTACTGCGCAGAGGCAACGCAGAGACAGTGTTGGGACTGTCTGCTCACGCAGAGGCCAGCTAGGGTGACGCAGTCCTGAAGCTATGGCTGATTCAGAGTGTTGGAAGCAGTGCTGCAGAGCTTCAGTAGTTGCTGGTGGGGTTAAATTTCTTAAGGTGCAGAAATTAACCTGAGCACTAGTTGACAAAGAGCAGGAGGAGAACAACTTCTGAGAGGATTTCCAGCCAAAGAAATCTGCAGTTCGATCAGAGGATCGAAGAGAGCCGATTTGTTGTGATTTGGAAGACTTCCAAGAGAGGAAGTCAATTGTCAGAGGGAGCAGAGGGTGCCTTTCTCGCCAAGGACCCTAGATCTGAGTCTCTAGCATAGAGAGAAGGATTAGTTTCGACAGATTTGCTGAGCAGATGGCACCTCACAGACTACGTGGTCAAGATAGGTTGGACGGCCTCTCGACCTTTGCAGTCTAGAAGGCCAGAATCCTGGTAGTCATGGAGGCATACGGTTTGAGGGAGCATGCAGAGAAAGTCCTGGCCACGCCAACCGATGCGAAGCTCCTGGAGAAGTATGAAGAAGCAGCGGCACACACCAAGTACTTTATAATGGACAGTGTCAAAATCATGTAGTGCCTCACATAGCCGAGAAGACAACGACTCATGATATGTGGGTGACTTTGACCTCACTATATGAAGGAAGATCCGTCCAGAGGAGAATGCTTCTGGAGAATCAGATGAGGTTATTCATGATATGAAGAAGCTCCTGAAGAAGTATGAAGAAGCAGCGGCACACACCAAGTACTTCATAATGGACGGTGTCAAAATCATGTAGTGCCTCACATAGCCGAGAAGACAATGACTCATGATATGTGGGTGACTTTGACCTCACTATATGAAAGAAGATCCGTCCAGAGGAGAATGCTTCTGGAGAATCAGATGAGGTTATTCATGATAGCCAAGGGAGAAGAGATGGAGCCCTTCCTTTTCAGATTACAGGCGATCAGGGATCAGTTGACTGCCATGGGAGTGAAAGTGGAGGATGATGTGATGGTGAGGACTGCACTCAATGTGGTCACAGAGGACTGGAAAATTTCGTCCAAAGTATTTTGGGCAGAGCGGACCTTCCCAACTGGGACAGTATGTGGGCAATCCTTCGTCAAGAAGAACTCCGTCAGTTCACCAAGAGACATTACAACACCGGATCAAGTAAATTGAAGAAGGAAGAGGAAGAAGATGCAACCTTGGCATCAAAGAGGAAGCAAGGGAAAAAGAAGAGGGATTTGTCTAAGATCAAGTGTTTCCAGTGCGGCGAACTAGGACAGTTCGCCAACAACTTTCCTCAAAAGAAGAAAGACAAGGAATCTTCTAGCTAAGGCTGTTGTGGCAGACGATGGCTCCGAAGATGACGTAGCCATGAGTGCTCATGAACCACAAAAGCAGGGCGACATGGATCTATAGAGTAACTAGAGAGTGGCGGTGAAATCCTTGAGTAGCCCAACTCTTGGATCACATCTGTGCTACAGGAGCCTTAAGACAGTAGCGGGACAAGTGGAGGAGTGGATGCAGAGAATCACAGATGGAGCAAAGGCGGAGCTGAATGCTGAGAGGGAACAATGCAGTGAAAATGCAGCAGCAGCATAGCAGCGCAGCGCAGAGGGGGCTAATGTGACTTCAGCAGCGCAGCGCAGAGGGGGCTAATGTGACTTCAGCAGCGCATTGCAGGCTCGCTTACGCAGAGCAGAGCTATAGCAATGTAGTGGCTTCAAGAAGACAGTGCAAAGCAGCAGCGCAGTGGCTTCACGTAGACAATGTAGAGCAACAACCTATGGAGCTTCAGTGATGAGGATGCAGCCCAACTGACTTGTTTGTCAAAGATTGGGCAACAGTTTTTAGTTGCTTCTCTCAGTAATTGAGTTGCAGTGTAGCAGTTGGCAGGCACGATGCAACAAATTGAGAGGGAGCTATAGTACATATGTGGCAGTGGCAGTGGGAGCGTCATGGGTAGCAATACGGGATAGCAACAATAGCGCGGCGATGAAGGGCAGCAAGCCAAGCATCAGCGCAAAGATCCACACCAGAGATCAGTGCAGTACTTCAGGGTGAAGCAGTGTTTTCCTACAACACTTTCCTCGCTAAGAGGGAATGTTGACATTTTGTGGTGTCGGGGTAGCTTAGGATGTGCACTAGCTCCCAAACATCGTGGAGGGACTAGAGTACATGAGATCTCCAATACCGATAAAGGGATTTGAGAATTTCCATCCGTTTGAGAGAAAATTAATTAATTAATATTTTCAATTAAGGAACCTAAGTCTAACTTAGGAAAATTAAAATATTAAAGGTAATTAATTTAAACATGTGATGGAAATGACTTAAATCACACAGATCAAGCTTTCTTCTGATCTTAGCCGTCAAATCAAGATTAGATCACAACCGTTGGTTTCCCAACGAGAAAAGTATAAAGGAAAGACTTAGGGTCAATTGGAGAACACACACACACAGTGGCAAAGCACTGAGACTAAGTTGGACTTCTAGGACGTGGTTTGCTAAGAATTTCCAGAAGTGTTTCAGCTGTAGTGAGCGGTAGTATTGGCCAAGGGGATGATCTGATCCCAGAGCCAAGAGTCAGCAAGAGGCAGAGAAGCAGCAGTCAGAGCAGCGCAGAGGGAGCAGTAGCTATGCAGAAACAGCGCAGCGCATAGAGATTCAGTGCTATGCAGGCCTAGAAAGGGCAGCGCAGAGGCAACGGGAGGCCATTAGGGCTTACGTAAGCTAAGCAAAGGCAGCGTAGGGACTACATCACCTAATTTAGGGTTACGCAAGCCTCTCCTGAGTAGTGTAGGGGCACCAACAGGCTAGCAGAGTTGACGCAGAGGGCTTCACAACAGTTCTAGGGTTTCTAAAGACAGAAAGTGATTGAGATCTGTAAATCCCATTTGAGGGTGTGAATCAATCCAATTTTCCGTCTTCGGAACTGAGGTATTGCTATAGATTTTTGTTTTCTCTGTCGGGTTAACCAGTAAGGTGCCCATATTTTTTGTAATTAGAATCTACTTAATAATATAAACCCTTCAACAACCAAAAGACCGGTTTTTCCACATTGGGTTTTTCCGGGGATAGTTGTCCAGAAAATCTTGTGTCTCACTTTGTCTATGTGCATGTATTCAGTTTAGATCTCTATCTGTGCAGAACTGTTAATGTGTTTACTTCAATGTTAAAGATGAAATTTCAAATTAATAACTTGATTAAGTAGGAGAAGTATAACCAGATTTAACAGTAGGGTTCCTGCATAAGTAATATTCAGAAATTTTCACATACATGACTCATGGCCAAGAGTTCAGAGATCAATTGACCTTGAATGAATTTTGTCATCTGAGGGACAACCGTAGATCCCACAGCTATAACAGAAGAGGTGGGTACACGCAGGGCAATGACCTGCAACGTACAGCGGGTAGACTTATTCTGCCTACTTTTGATGGGTCATTAAAGAGTACGACAAAGGCTTGGGTGGAGAAGCTAGAAATCTATTTCCAGCTGAACCAAATGGCAGAGGCAGAGGCCATCAAGGTGGTAGGCTGTACCTTGAAGGAGAAGCTCATGACTAGTGGTTTCATGGGATGACCACATTGGGTCACGCAAGGGTGATTGCGAATGCAAAATTCACCCGGAGACTAGTAGAGAGGTTTGACCTGAAGGACCCAAAAGAACACTGTGTTGAGTTGGCCAAGCTCAAACAGACAGGGCACCCGAAGACTTATATCTCCTAGTTCCTGAAGCTCCCAATGATGGTTCCATATTTGTCCATGGCCAGGAGGGTGTATATGTTTATCGACGAACTGGCGGAGCTTCTGCGTGGGCTAGTCAAATCCACTAGATAGGCTACACTTCACGACGCAGTTGGGAGGGTCATGGATCTACAGGATGCCTTGCCAAGGACAAGAGCTCCATTCTGCCAAAAACCAGTATTCCAGCCAAGGGGGAAAGACACAAGGGTTCCACGCTTGAAGGGGAACCATGGTCGAGGGCCTTTGGATGATGATACCCAGAGGGATTTGAGACGATGGAAGCTATGCTTCACTTTCCAGGAGCCATGGGCGTTGGGTCATCGTTGTGCCACAGGGAAGGCACACTACATTGAGGTCTTCTCCGACAGTGATGGAGAAGAAGAGGCATATGAGGAGTTGGAAGGAGGTTCCAATGTTAATGCACCGGGAGGAGATCCACCACCACACCCACCAGCAGGAGGAGGAGAATTTGCTCCAACAGGAGGAATCCTTGCATCCATGCGAGGATTTCCCAAGTATTTGACACTGAGAGTTTGAGGCACAGTCCAAGGACAACGTGTTACGGTATAGGTGGACAGTGGGGCCGCAAAAAATTTCATTGATACTCAACTAGTGCAGAGGAGGGGCATACAAACCAAGAGTTTTGATGGTTTCTCTGTATTGGTTCCACGTGCCAGGACCATGCAGCACGCGAGATATGTTCCACCATTAGCGGTAATCATGGGAACATATACAGTGACGGATCATTTTTTTGTGGTTAACATCGCAGACACCTATGTGATATTAGATGTGTAGTGACTGATTACGTTGGGAAAGGTCACTACAGATTGGGAGACATTGGAGATGTAGTGGACGGACAAGAAGAGCGGGAAGCGCCAAATGATCAGAGGTATGCACACATATCCACCCCAGATAGTCTCAGGACACTGGATAGAGGCGGATTTCTGGAAGGGGGACATAGAGTCGGCAGTGGAGCGACGTATTTTAGAGGCAGGAGTCATAGGGCAGTCTGTACACCCCGATGTGCAGTCTATATTAGACTGCTACCCCACAATCTTTGGGGACATACCACCGGGGTGGCCATTAGACCGAGGGTTCGAGCACACTATTGAGTTGGAGTAGGGGATCCAAGCAGTGATCACCACTCCCTCAAGGGGATTTCACAGCTTGCAGCACCCCTCATGGACCTCACCAAGAAAGGGACCTTTTGTTGGACAGACGCTGCGCAGAGGGCCTTTGACAGGCTCAAGGAGGTGATGAGCAGTTTTCCGTTGTTGGCATTGCCGGATTTCACGCATCCCTTTGTGCTGGAATGTGATGCTTCAGGAGAGGGAGTTGGCGCAGTTCTGATGCAGGGGGGCCATCCTATAGCTTTTGAGAGTCAAAAGCTATTGTCACATGAGAGGTTGTATTTGATATACGACAAAGAGATGTTGGCCATCATGCATGCATTGGCCAAGTTCCGACAGTATTTGGTGGGTAACAAATTTTGGGTAAGGATGGAACACAATAGTTCTTCCTTGAGCAGAAACAGTTACAGGAGAGACAACAGAAGTGGGTCAGCAAAATCCAAGCCTACGATTTTGACATCGAGTACGTCAACGGGAATAAGAATGCAGTGGCAGATAGCTTGTCTCGGAGGCCAGCAGTGCTGTCTTTTATGAGCCTTGATGCAAATTGGAGGGCTCAGCTATTGGTAGATTATTCAAAGGACCGCTTCGCTTGTGAGGTATTGGATGGATAGGTGACCAATGACCGGTTTTGCGTGATGGATGAGGTCATCTATTACAGGGACAGGATTTTCTTGACAGGGGCCTCTCGGCTCAAGGAGAAGATCTTGCACACAGCACATGACTCACCGCTTTCAGGGCATCAGGGGTTCACTAAAACATACCGAGCCATCAGAGAGAGGTGCTCATGGAGAGGCCTCAAATTGGACGTACTCCGACATGTTAGGGAGTGTGAAGTTTGTTAGAGGAACAAAGAGGAGTTGAGCAATCTCGCAGGGTTGTTACAGTCACTTCCCATTCCTGAGGGGAAGTGGGTGGGCATTTCCATGGATTTCATCTCGGGTTTTCCTATGGTGCAGGGCAAGGATTGTATCTATGTGGTTGTTGATCGGTGGACGACGTATGCACACTTCTTCGCCATCTCCGCACGGTACACTGCTTCATAGGTGGCCGACTTATTTTTCCAGGATATCTTCAAGCTTCATGGTCTTCCCAAGACCATAGTTAGTGATAGGGACAGCCGTTTCATGGGCGGCTTTTGGCAGGAGCTTTTCTGTTTGGTGGGTACCGAGTTGACACCTAGTACCAGTTATCACCCACAGACGAATGGACAGACAGAGATAGTAAACAAGTGGTTGGAAGGCTACTTGCGGAACTATGTCTCGGGGCAGCAGAAAGCCTGGTTGTGTTGGCTTCACTTGGGAGAATACTGCTACAAGACGACATTTCACATGTCGATCGGTATGTCTCTATTTATGCTTTATATGGTTATGATGCTTTAACCTTTGCTGATGTGATGTTTGGAGCAAGCAAGGCCCCTAGGGCCAAGGACTGGATCCAGGAGAGCCAGGACATACTTTGCGCTCTCAAGACAACATGGCTATAGCGCAAAACCAACAGAAGTTGTATGCAGATCGAGGCCACGTGGAGAGGGAGTTTGAGCTGGATAATTTGGTCTACCTCCTTCTTCTGCCATACAAGCAGTCTACGTTGAAGCAAAAGGAAGCTGAGAAGCTCAAACCCCGCTTTTATGGGCCATATAGAGTGATCTGATGTGTTGGGGAGGTAGCATATGAGTTGGAGCTGCCAACTGGGACAAGGTTCCACAACATTTTTCACGTCTCATGCCTTAAAAAATCTCTTGGGCAGCAGGTGGTTGCCACTAGGGAAATCCCGCCTATTGATGATGAGGGGCATTTGGTTTTATAGCCGGAGGCCATTTTAGACACTTGGGAGAGGCAGCTAAGGAGCAGGGTAGTGAAAGAATATCTGATCAGATGGAGGAACCTTCCAAATGAAGATGCCACTTGGGAGGGGGATAAAATTCAGCAGCATCCATCTTTGCAGTTGCTTGAGGACAAGCAACGTTTTGGCGGGCAGGACTGTAATATTCCTAATTAGCTGACAACTAATTAGAAATATTAATTTTTTCCAATTTTGTTTTTCTCAAGTTCAGTAGGTAAATAAAAGGGTGAAGGGACCCATTAACCCAACAGTTAGAATAAAACCACTTTTCTAGAGCTAATGTGGACAACACAGCTCTTGTGGGGCCAAAAAGGTAGCGCTGCAAGTGTGAAAGCCAAGGGGCCAAGTAGCAATGCAGTTAATGAGTGGACCCAAGGATGTGCAACAAGTGTGAAAGTCAAGGGGCCAAGTAACAATGCAGTTAATGGGTGGACCCAAGGATGTAGGGTTTCACAAGAATAGGAAGGGGGTGAGGGCAACCATGGAAATCATTCTTGCATATTCCGATTTTCTGGATTTTACGACTTGAGCATGCTTGAGGTGTTTAGCCCAGTCTGCAATGTTGTATAGCACACGGGTGTCTCCGAGTGGAGATCTCAACCTCATCCTCAGGGGACTTCGAGTGCCCGCTCAGGAGAGGAGTTTTGTTGTTTGACGGGAGCAGATTCAGTATCTTGGCATCAAGCCACATGCAATCCCTCCTATAGCAGTGCAGACACCCACTGATTTACGCAATCCAGCAGCAAAAGGGTTCTGGAGAGCGAAAAATTCAAGGCATTTCCGCTGGGAATCCAATGAGGGGATCAACCCTTCAATATTTGAGCTTTGGGGAGCAATTGCAGCCAATTTTTCTATCAGTTCACACCATAGTTCTGCACACCCAACAGTTGTGCATTTTCAAACCCTAGGAGGATGATTTTCCGAGGTCAACATTTCTGGAAAGCATCTTATCACTGTTGGTGGGTTGTTTGGTATAGCCCTAGATTTGGACAATTTAAGGAGACAAATTGCAGAAGAAAGGGCAGTCTTGAAAGCCCTAGAATAGTCATGGTGTTGACCATGTATGGGTAATTTTGGAATCCCTTTAGAAGGCCTCATATCATTGTTGGTGGGTTGCTTGGAATAGCCCTAGATATGGAAAATTTAAGGAGAGAAATTGCAAAACAAAGGGTAGTCTTGGAAGTCCTGGATTAGTCATGGTGCTGACTTTATGGGTAATTTTGGAAGCCCTAAAGGTTGAGATTTGAAGAATGAAAGGGCGACCTAGAGAGTTAGATTTGGTGTGACCTAGGAGTAGCATTCTGGAGCATCCAGGATGATGACAAGTGGGTATTCTAGAAGACCTCAAGTGCAGTGTTCATGTAAGGAATCAATGGGATGTTACAAGGTAGAGTAATGGAGCTCTAGTTCAGCTTATGGAAGGAGCCATATGGTTGACAAGAGGGCATATCCCGATGAGCCAAGGAATAGACTTCTTAATGGAGCTAGAAGGCTGCTAGTGTGCAAATCCTTCGAGCCAAAGTTCAGTGACACAAAACGAGTTGTGATCATTGATAGTTGCATCTAAAGATGCAAGTGCAGTGATCAACATATTGGGAGGAAAAGGACCCACAAGACATTTTCAAGGTACGTAGACTGAAAGGGGTATAGTGCATGTTGTCAACAACTAACTCAAGTCTGCTTTGTTTAGGGTAGCTTGATGTTCGTAGCAGTTGACACCAAGCCCTAGTTGTGTCCTTATATAAGGGTTGTATGTAAGGCCCATGATCTCTAGTACGAGAGCCCTAAAACTGTTGTATTATAGTTTTTAATATAACAAGTAGAGGTTTCTAAAAGTTAAAAATTGTCATGTGCACTAGTTGATTCACTGAAGTTATTTCGTTGGGCAAAGTAGAAGTGTTCTTGCATTTGAATGTGTTTTTGTTCGTGCTTTTAGACTCAAACCAGATTCTTGAGTGTCGTGGAAAAATCAACAAGCTTACGCTTGAATTAACCATACACAAAATTTACCTCCCTTTGCTAATATTAGTAGCAACAATCATGAAAAATAAGCACTAAAGATGTGAACCTAAGTATAACTTTTCTACTTCTTTCATATCAAAACCATACACAAAATTTCCCTCCCTTTGCTAATATTAGTAGCAATAATCATGAAAAATAAGCACTAAAGATGTGAACCTAAGTATAACTTTTCTTTTTCTTTCATATCAAAGTTTTAGAAAAAATTCTTGAATCTCACACACATGAACAAGATCATACTCCCTCGAAACCATTGCAAAAGGATAAATCATTGTGCAAGAAGCAAATATTTCAGTGTATTAAAGGACAATAGTATTTTGTAGGAGAAAAGAATGTCTCACCCATCATTTTGTGCTAAGTTTGTAGAATTTCTAGTGCATCTTCACTAGTTGAGCTTTGTAGATTATACAGTTATAGTCATTCACTACATAAACATCATTATAGTTGATTATGAGAGCATAGATAACACATAATAAATTGAATAACAAACAAGCAGAGGCAAAAATTAGCAAAATATACTTTAAAATGAAATGCATTGCATATAGGTATGTTAAATCACCTTCATTTATGAACAATAACCTCCATTACCTCCATCATCTCGGTCTGCTTCCTTCATTTCCTTTTGCACACCCAACAAACGAAAGCAAGACCAAACTACAAAAAACGAGAAAATAAAGAAAACAAAGGAAAACGAATACAACACAACCAACAAATGAAACCAAGACCAAACTACAAAAAATGAGCCCAAAAAGAAAAGAAAAAAACGAAGGAAAATGAGTACAACTCAAAGCATGGCCATGCTTAAACTCAGAAAACAAAACATGCGAACAAGAACAAAGAAAAATTGCAAATATCCCCTTTGCAAATCATCTCTTCTACAATGTGCTCTCTTGAAAGGAAAAAAAGTGGGATGAATAAAGTTAAAATATACACACAACTAGTAATGGTAAGCATATTTCAAAACCAATAATTATTCATAATAGAAAACGCACCTCCCCTAGAGTTTGTTTTATAATGATAGACACTCTCTTTTGTATTCCACTTGTTCGTGCTCATCAAAACAAGCCATCTACAACAGATACACAATAAGATATTAGAATCGTTAAATAAGTTAAACTAAATAGTCGAACACAATAATTAATCGCAATAAGAAACACTCATTCCTTTAAGACTGTTATATAAAACGAGGGAGTCCATTTTGTATTTCATGTATTCTTGCTCAACGGAACAGCCATTGTCACTAGATATACAATAAAATATTAGATTTCTAATAGAATTTAAACTAGAGAGTTTTAAGGTATGAACTTTTCATGCAACTTAGTTCGAGTCTAGTTATATTTTGTGCTATATCTCAAAATAATATAAATTTTATAAATTAGATGTACTTCTACTACAAGTAATACAACGCACGTTGTGTGCGGGCCAGTGTGCTTGTCTGCTCGACCTTACCCACCTCCTCTACAAGGCAGATTGTGTGGGGGTGTGCATGTGATGTGGAGCAAGAAAACATACGTTGCACCATCCTAGACACTGCAACTATAGTCACTCACTACAAAAAGTAATATTATATATGAGATCACAAATAAACCACGAGAGAAAATGAATAACAAATATACAAAGCGACAAATTAATCATACACATACTTGCTTGACCTTGGCTAATGTTAAAGCAGCAACAACCATGAAAAATAAGCCCTGAAATTATGAAGCTCAATATAACATTTCCCTTTATGATGTATCAAAGTTATTGGAAAATATCAAACCTCACACCCATTAGCAAGATCATACTACATTAAAGCCATGATAAAAGGATAAATCGATTCGCAAAAACAAATATTTCAGTCGATCAAAGCAAAGTATTCTTCTGTAGGAAAAAATATGGCTCACCATTCATCCAAGCTACGTTGGCAAAATGACTAGGGTATCTTCACCTTGACCTTCATAGACTATAATTGTGGTCTCTCACTACACAAAGCAAATCGAATTAGTTGAGTGTGAGACCACATAGAAAACATATAATAAATGGAAAAAAAAAGAAGCAAATTGTACTTCTATTACGAGTAACACAGACAATGTTTTCATAAGATGTAAATTTTTCGGAAAAGGAATCTAAGCATATCCAAACACATTGAACACCAAAAATCCTAGGGTCCACAAGGTAGTAATGTTGTATGTTAACACGATGGTTGATCGATTGGAGGGTCAATATGCTTGCTTGCTCGACCTTAGCCACCTCCTCTACAAAGCACGTTTTGTGGGGTTGTGCATGTGATGTGGAGCAAGAAAACATACGCTGCACAATCCATGACACTACAACTATAGTCACTCACTGCACAAAGTAATATTATATAAGAGATCACAAATAAACTAGAAGAGAAAATGAATAACAAATATACAAAGAAACAAATTAATTATACACGCACCTGTTTGCCCTTGGCTAATGACATAACCATGAACAATAAGCCCTGAAATTGTGAAGCTCAATATAAAATTTCCTTTTAATTTGTATTAAAGTTTTTGGAAAATGTCAAATCTCACACCCATTAACAAGATCATACTACACTAAAGGCATGCCAAAAGGATAAATCGATTCGCAAAAAATTAATATTTTGGTCGATTAAAGGACAATATTCTTATGTAGGAAAAATATATGGCTCATGAATCATCCAAGTTGCGTTGGTAGAATGTCTAGGGTATCTCTGCCTTGACCTTCATAGACTATACAATTGTGGTCTCTCACTACACAAAATGAATCGATATAGTTGAGTGTTCTCCACATAGAAAACATATAATAAATGGAAAAAACAACAAATGGATTCACAAATGAGCGAAAGATAATTGTGAGTGAAATGCATTGCATATAGTTAAGGTAATTCACCTTCATTTATAAATGACAACCTCGATCTTATCTCTTTGATTTTTTGTCCATGTTGCCTTCCTTTCCTATTGCACATCCAATAAAGAAAACCAAGACCAAACAAAAAGAAGTGAGAAAAAAATGTAAAAAAAAGCTAAGTGAGTACAACAAAAAAATGACTATGCTCATACTCAACAAAAACAAAACATGTAGACAATAACAAACAAAAAATTGCAGACTTCCCCTTTGCACATTATCTCTACTGTAGTGTCCTCTCCTCTCCTCAACTGAAAGGAGAATATTGGGGTGAATATTTCATTCGATCAAAGGACAATATAATTCTGTAGGAAAAAAATATGCCTAACCATTCATCCAAGTTGCATTGGCAGAATGTCTAGGGTATCTTCACCTTGACCTTCATAGACTATATAATTGTGGTCTCTCACTACACAAAGCAAATCGATATAGTTGAGTGTGAGACCACATAGAAAACATATAATAAATGGAAAAACAAGCAAATTGTACTTCTACTACGAGTAATACAAACAACGTTTTCATAAGATGTAAATTTTTCAGAAAAGTAATCTAAGCATATCCAAACATATTGAACAACGAACATCCCAGAGTCCACAAAGCAGTAATGTTGTATGTTAACACGATGGTTGATCGATTGGAGGGTCAATATGCTTGCTTGCTCGGCCTTACCCACCTCCTCAACGAAGCACATTTTGTGGGGTGGTGCATGTGATGTCGAGCAAGAAAACATACACTGCACAATCCATGACACTGCAACTATAGTCATTCACTGCAGAAAGTAATATTATATAAGAGATCACAAATAAACTAGAAGAGAAAATGAATAACAAATATACAAAGCGACAAATTAATCATACATGCACCTATACGCCCTTGGCTAATGTCATAACTATGAACAATAAGCCCTGAAATAGTGAAGCTCAATATAACATTTCCTTTAAATTTGTATTAAAGTTCTTTGAAAATATCAAACCTCACACCCATTAAGAAAATCATACTACACTAAAGCCATGACAAAAGGATAAATTGATTCGCAAAAAAATAATATTTTAGTCAATTAAAGGACAATATTCTTATGTAGGAAAAAAATATGGCTCACGAATCATATAGTTAAGGTAATTCACATTGATTTAAGAAAGACAATCTCCATCCTATCTCTTTGATTTTTTGTCCATGTTGCCTTCCTTTCCTATTGCACATCCACTAAAGAAAACCAAGACCAAACAAAAAGTGAGAAAAAAATGTAAAACAAAGCAAAGTGAGTACAACAAAAAGAATTACTAGGCTCAAACTCAACAAAAATAAAACATGTAGAAATAACAAACAAAAAATTGCAACTTCCCCTTTGCACATTATCTCTACTGCAGTGTCCTCTCCTCTCCTCAACTAATTGGGGTGAGTAACATTAAAATCCAAACATAATAGTAATGGTAAGCATATTTCAAAACCAATAATTATTCATAATAGCAAACACACCTCCTATAGAGTTTGTTATAGAACGATTAACACTCGATTCTGTTTTCCACTTACTTGTGCTCACCAAAACAAGAGTCATCTACAACAAAAACATAATAAGATATTAAAATCAATATAAATTTTAGAGCAATTCAATATAGCCATGTCATAGTAATTTGAATGAATAATCTTCTGTGTACTCATGCGAAGGCCAACTTTTTGGTTGTTTGTTTAAGATATTCATAGTGAGGAGACGATTTTTTATTGAAGTGCCTACCAAACCCAATTCTAAGACTAGCACTAATGCTTATGGTTTGTGGATGGTTCTTGATACCTTTTAGGTAATCTCAGGGTTTCTTCACTTGCTCAATACTTCTGGGCATTTTCTGGAATTATTCAATTTCCTGTCATATGTCAAGGGGAAAGGATTACTATTTTCAAGCTAGAACTTTTGGGAAAAACATTTGTTGCTTCAACAACTTCTTATTTGGATAACAGATTTGTGTACATAATGTTGAGCTATCGAGATTTATAGCTTATTAAATTGCATCAGTGGCTAGCCATTTTAAGCTCACATGTAGAAGTTTTGGAAAGATACGTAAATATCAATCTTATAACGAACTTCTTTATTTTAGATGAACTTCAAGCATAAGGTCAAGTTGTTCCCTGTTTTCGAGCATTTAAAGAGGGTTTTCTCTTACAGTCCACAATCATGAGTAGCCATAAACAAAGCTACTGGGAAAAAAGGAGATTTGGTCATATTTGATAGTACCCACTGGAATTGTTATAATTGTAGTCACAATGTTCTTCAGGTTCTTTTGGCCATTGAAGGGGTAATATTGTCAATCTAGAAATTGGAGAAACATTTGCTCATTGAGTTTGATATGAATCCCATTGGTGATGATTCTATGTAAATTGGAGGGGCATATATTTAGCTTTATATTTAATATGAGCAGAGGGAAATTATCTCATAAGAAAGAAATTTCGTTAAATATGAAAGCTATCAATCTTCGCACATTTCGGTCCAGGAATTCAACGCATATTTTTGCAGTGTCACATAGGAGTGACAGGCTGACAACTAAATACAATAGCTTTGCCAATCATGGTAGTTTACGGTTTGTTGTGTCTAATGAAAAACAAAGGGCCATGGAGGATTGTGCAACCAGGGTGGTGATTTCAACGATATTTGAAGCCTACAAAAGGATTAGGCCAACAATGCATGTCAGGAGAATCACTGCAAAAAACATTGGTTTCCTTATGTTTGTGGGCGATATAGATCTCGTACACCTTGCTAACCTTGCTAGTAACCAAATCAGACAAAATGAATCTCCTAAAATAGTACTTTGGGGCATAGTTTTGGTCAAGGAGTTGCCATACAAGAAAATTGTTATCTTCTTCCCAAGTTTTTCTCGGCGTTAATGTCGCTTATACAAACTCTGGGTTGGTGATTATTTTTCGTTGGAGATTGTATTTAGCTTAAATAACTCCAATACAAAGGTGGTCCTTTCATACCTATCATGACTTCGTTCATTGTTTGTTCCACGACTATAAAAATCCTTCAGTTTTATATTTGTAGCAAACATTGACCTCCAATCTCTTCCAATGTATAAAGTCGCACAATTGTTTGGCTACATCATCATGTTTACGTCTACACAACACAAAATTAAAGGGGTTTTGGCGATTCAGAAAAATGTTTTGGACTTAATGATTTCACTGCAAAAATAAGAGATGATCTCAAAGAGTTCTTTGGGAGAAAAGTATCATTGAAGCTTCTCAGCATATCTCAGATCAATTCCAGCATAAGGAGTGCAACGATAAGTGAAATGTGTGTCTATAGGATTGGATCTCTATTGATGAAGGAGTCATCACTGTTAGACCACCTACGCTTCGATTTGTGTGAGTTTGCACCACAAAAGGTTTTGCCCTTTTGTAGACAAAGAACACAAGCATTGGCATTTTGTACCCAAGGTATGAGTGTGAAATAAAAAAATGAATTATTATTTATTCAATGTTGTAAGTGGAGAGCCCTTATAGGAGCAAGGGTGACCTAAGGCTACAATTGATCAAATGAAGAAATTAATTTTCCTCAAGTTAGTAGGGGTTTGTCTAGAAACTTCAAGTCAGCTTAAGATTGAAAAGACACCATTTGAGGGCAAAGTCTACCCTCATGAGAAAACTATAAGAAGGGAATTTGTCAAACTCATTTGATTATAAAACTAGTGCAATTCTTCTCAGGTGAGGATTAAACCAAGGAGGACGCATACCTCAAGAAGTTGAGCTAAATAAAGAGCAAGAAGAAGGGTTTTGTGTTTTCCTTTTTGTCTCATGCTCTGCTTCAACTTCAAGGAGGATGTTGGTTGAGTTTGGTGAGGGTGACATTGGGCAAGTCTTTGCATCCAAGTAGTGGAAGAGACTTGTGGAAAAGGGTTGAAAGTTATGGGCTAATAGTAGTGATACTTATGTGATCTAGTCGCAGAGCCCTGTACCTTATTAGCAAGCCAAAACAACTAGAATAAGGTTGTTTGGGTATTCTGTGAGGATTGGAGGAAAGTAAGGGTAACACTGCATGTCTTAGAGGATCAATGAAACAAGTATAGGGTTGGAAGAAGGGTACTGCAGGTCTAAGATAACCTTAGAATTGGGCCGACAAAGATATGTAGTGAGGCCTAGGATATCAATCAAGAAAATGACCAGATCGGTGGTTGCTTGCAGGCTAAGTGGTTGCGTACTCAAGGAGATAGATTGTTAAGGTTGGAGGGTTGACCAATAGGATTTGGACAACAATTTTGATATGCCCTAGTTAGGGCTTCTTCCAATGCAGAGAGACATCCTATGGTTTGCCCAAATCTTAGTGAAAGAATAGCCTGGATCTATGATGATGGAAGAGAGTTGAGACCCTAGAAAGGGAGGCAAATGACTCTTTGATTGTGGGTAGAAGTTTGAGATGGAAGGACAATGACAACGGTTTGAACAACAATTGTAATTAGCCGTAAAAACACAGATATAGAACGCATCTTATCACTGTTGGTGGGTTGTTTGGAATAGCCCTATATCTGGACAATTTAAGGAGACAAATTGCAAAAGAAAGGGCAGCCCTGGAAGCCCTAGAATAGTCATGGTGTTGACTGTGTATGGGTAATTTTGCAATCCCTTTAGAATGCATCTTATCACTGTTGGTGGGTTGTTTGGAATAAGCCCTAGATATGGACAATTTAAGGAGACAAATTACAGAAGAAAGGGCAATCTTGGAAGTCCTAAATGAGTCATGGTGTTGATTGTATGGGTAATTTTTGGAATCCTTAAGGGTTGACCTCTGAAGAATGAAAGGGCAGCCGAGAGGGATAGATCTAGTGTGTCATAGGAGCAGCATTATGAAGCATTTAGGACGTTGACAAGTGGGTAGTCGATAAGACCTCAAGTACAATGTTCATGAAAGGAATCAATGGGTTGTTAGGAGGAAGAGTAATGGAGCCCTAGTTCAACTTGTGAAAGGAAACATATGGTTGACAAGAGGGCATATCCAGAAGACCCAAGGAGCAGACTTCTTAATGGACCTAGAAGGCTGCTAGTGTGTAGATCTGTGAGCCAAAGTTCAATGAATCAAAAGGAGTTGTGATCATTGATAGTGGTAGCTGAAGATGCAAGTTCAGTGATCAGCAGATTGGGAAGCAAGAGGACCCACCAGATGTGTTCAAGGTACGTTGATTGAAAGGGGTATATTGTGTGTTGTCAACAAGTACGTCAAATGTACTTTGTTTAGGGTAGAATGGTGGTCATAGCAGTTGACACCATGCCCTAGTTGTGTTCTTATATCAGGGTTGTATGTAAGGGCCATGATCTCTAGTACGGGAGACCTAAGACTGTTGTATTATAGTTTGTAATATAACAAGTAGAGGGTTTAAAAAGTTAAAAGTTGTCATGTGCACTAGTTGATTCATTGATGTTATTTTGTTGGGCAAAGTAGAAGTGTTGTTGCAATTGAGTGTGTTTGTGTTCATGCTTTTAGACTCAAACCAGATTCTTGAGTATTGTGGAAAAATCAATTAGCTTACACTTGAATTAACCATACACATAACTGCCCTCCCTTATCTAATATTATAGTACCAGCAATCACGAAAAATAAGCACTAAAGATGTGAACCTAAGTATAACTTTTCTATTTCTTTCATATCAAAGTTTTAGGAAAAACTTGAATCTCACACACATGAACAAGATCATACTCCCTCGAAACCATTTTAAAAGGATAAATCGTTGTGCAAAAAACAAAGATTTCAGTGTATGAAAGGACAATAGTATTTTGTAGGAGAAAGTATGGCTCACCCATCCTTTTGTGCCAAGTTTGTAGAATTTCTAGAGTATCTTCACCACTTGACCTTTGTAGATTATACAATTGTAGTCGTTCACTACATAAAGAAGATCATTATAGGTGATTATGAGAGCATAGATAACACATAATAAATTAAATAACAAACAAGTGGAGCCACAAATTAGCAAAAGATACTTTTAAGTGAAATGCATTGCATATAGGTATGTTAAATCACCTTCATTTATGAACAATAACCTCCATTTTCTCTACTGCTACCTTCATTTCTTTCTCTGTCTACTTCCTTCATTTCCCTTTGCACACCCAACAAATGAAAGCAAGACCAAACTACAAAAAATGTGAAAAAAAGAAAACAAAGGAAAACGAGTACAACACACCCAACAAATGAAACAAAGACCAACCTACAAAAAATGAGCCCAAAAAGAAATTGCAGCAAAATGAGTACGACTCAAAGCATGGCCATGCTCAAACTCAGAACAAAAATAAAAATAAAAAATAAAAGAATGCATACAAGAACAAAGAGAAAATTGCAAATATCCCCTTTGCACATCATCTCCTATAATGTGCTCTCCTCTGCTGAAAGGAAAAAAAGTGGGTTGAATAAGGTTAAAAAATAGACACAATTAGTAATGGTAAGCATATTTCAAAACCAATAATTATTCATAATAGAAAACAAACCTCCCCTAGAGTTTGTTTCAAAATGATGTACACTCTCTTCTGTATTCAACTTGTTCGTGCTCATCAAAACAAGCCATCTACAATAGATACAAAATAAGATATTAGAATTGTTATATAAGTTAAACTAAAGAGTCGAACACAATAATTAATCGTAATAACAAACACACCTTCCTTTAAGACTGTTATATAAAAGGGGAGAGTCCATTTCGTATTTCATGTATTCATGCTCAATGGAACAAGCCATTTTCATTAGATATACAATAAAATATTAGATTTCTAATCGAATTTAAACTAGAGAGTTTGAAGGTATGAACTTGTCATGCGACTTAGTTCGAGTCCAGTTATATTTTGTGCTATATTTCAAAAAATATAAATTTTATAAACTAGACGTACTTCTACTATGAGTAATACAAACAATGTTTTCATAACATGTAAAATTTTCGGGAAAAGGAATCTAAGCATATCTAAACATATTGAACAACGAAAATCCCAGGGTCCACAAGGCAATAATGTTGTATGTTATCACGATGGTTGATTGATTGAAGGGTCAGTATGCGTGTTTTCTCATCCTTACCCACCTCCTCTATAAGGCACGTTGTATGGGGGTCTGCATCTAATGTGGAGCAAGAAAACATACGTTGCACCATCTTAGACATTGCAACTATAGTCACTCATTGCACAAAGTAATACTATATATGAGATCACAACTAAACCACGAAAGAAAATGAATAACAAATATACAGAGCGACAAATTAATCATACACATACCTGTTCGCCCTTGGCTAATGTTATAGCAGCAACAACCATGAACAATAAGCCCTGAAATTGTGAAGCTCAATATAACATATAACATTTCCCTAGACACTGCAACTATAATCACTCACTGCACAAAGTAATATTATATATGATTCGCAAAAGACAAATATTTCAGTCGATTAAAGGACAATATTCTTATGTAGGAAAAAAATATGGCTCACCAATCATCCAAGTTGTGTTGGTAGAATGCTTAGGGTATCTTCTCGTTGACCTTCATAGATTATATAATTGTGGTCCCTCACTACACAAAGCAAATCGATATAGTTGAGTGTGAGACCACATAGAAAAAATACAATAAATGGAAAAACAAGCAAATTGTACTTCTACTACAATTAATACAAACAATATTTTCATAATATGTAAATTTTTCGGAAAAAGGAATCTACGCATATCTAAACTTATTGAACACCGAAAATCCCAGGGTCCACAAGGTAATGATGTTGTATGTTAGCACGATGGTTGATTGATTGAAGAGTCCGCGTGATCTCAGGGTTAGTTGAATTGCTCGATATTTCTGGGCGATCTCCGGAATTTTTCAATTGTCTGTCATATGTCAAGGGGAAAGGGTTACTAATTTCAAGCTAGGACTTTTCAAAAAACATTTGTTGCTTCAACAACTTCTTATTTGGATAGTGGATTTGTGTACATAAGGTTGAGCTATCCTGATTTATAACTGATTAAATTGCATCAGTGGCTAGTCGTTTCAAGCTCCCATGTAGAAGTTTTGGAAAGATATGTAAATATCGATCTTATAACAAACTTTTGTATTTTAGATGAAAGTCAAGCATAAGGTCAAGTTGTTCCTTCTTTTCGAGCATTTAGCCCTAAAAACAGGGATATAGAACGCATATTATCATTGTTGGTGGGTTGTTTGGAATAGCCTTAAATCTGCATAGTTTAAAAAGACAAATTGCAGAAGAAAGGGCAGACTTGGAAGCCCTAGAATAGTCATGGTGTTGACTGTGTATGGGTAATTTTGGAATCCCTTTAGAATGCATCTTATCATTGTTTGTGGGTTGTTTGGAATAGCCCTTGAGATGGACAATTTAAGGAGACAAATTGCAAAAAAAGGGCAATATTGGAAGTCCTAGTTCAGTCATGGTGTTGACTGTATGGGTAATTTTGGAAGCCCTAACGGTTGAGCTTTGAAGCAAGAAACTTTAGTCCATAGTATCTTGGGCAGAGCGGACCTCCCCAACTGGGACAATATGTGAGCGATCCTCCGTCAAGAACTCTGTCGGTTCACCAAGAGACAATACAACACCGGACCAAGTAAAGTGAAGAAGGAAGAGGAAGAAGATGCAGCCTTGGCATCAAAGAGACAATAAGGGAGAAAGAAGCGAGATCTGTCTAAGAAAAAGTGTTTCCAGTGCGGCGAACTAGGACATTTCGCCAGCAATTGTCCTCAGAAGAAGAAGGACAAGGAAGCTTCTAGCTCCAAGGTTGTTGTGGCGGACGATGGCTCCGAAGATGAGTAGCCATGAGCGCTCATGAACCACAAAAGCGAGGTGACATGGATATGTAGAGTAACTAGAGAGTGGTGGCGAGATCCTTGAGTAGCCCAACTCTTGGATCACATTCATGCTACGGGAGCCTTAAGATAGTAGCGGGACAAGTGGAGCAGTGAATGCAGAGAATCACAGATGGAGCAAAGGCGGAGCTGAATGTTGAGAGGGAGCAACGCAATGTAAATGCAGCAGCAGCGTAGCAGCGCAGCGCAGCGCAGGGGGGGCTGATGTGACTTCAACGACGCATTGCAGGCTGGCTTACGCAGAGCAGAGCTACAACATCGCAGTGGCTTCAAGAAGATAGCACAAGGCAACAACGCAGTGGCTTCATGAAGACAGCGCAGAGCAACAACCTATGGAGCTTCAGTGATGAGGATGCAGCCCAACTGACCTGTCTGTCAAAGATTGGGCAAGAATTTGCAGTTGCTTCTCTCAGCAATTGAGTTGCAGTGTAGCAGCTGGCAGCATGATGCAGAAGATTAAGAGGGAGTTGTAGTACAGATGTGGCAGTGGCGGTGGCAGGGTCATGGGCAGCAGTATGGGATAGCAGGAGCGCAGTGATGAAGGGCAGTAGGCCAAGCATCAACGCAAAGATCCACACCAAAGATCAGTGCAGTACTTTGGGTTGAAGCAGTGTTGTCCTATAGCACTTTCCTTGTTAAGAGGGAGTGTTGAGATTTTGTGGTTTTGGGGTAGCTTTAGATGTGCTCTAGCTCTCAAACTTTGTGGAGGGACAAGAGTACATGAGATCTCCAAGACCGAGAAAGGGATTTGAGAATTTCCATCTGGTTTGAGAGAAAATTAATTAATTAATATTTTTAATTAAGGACCCTAAGTATAACTTAGGAAAATTAAAATATTAAAGGTAATTAATTTAAACATGTGATGGAAATGACTTATATCACATGGATCAAGCTTTCTTTTAATCTTAGCCATCGAATCAATACTAGATCACGATCGTTGGTTTCCCAACGAGAAAAGAATAAAGGAAAGGCTTGGGGTCAGTTGGAGAACACACACACAGTGGCAGAGCACTGAGACTAAGCTGGACTTCTAGAGTGTGGTTTGCTAAGAATTTCTAGAAGTGTTTCAGCTACAGCGAGCGGTAGTATTGGCTAAGGGGATGATCCGATCCCAGATCCAAGAGTCAGTAAGAGGCAGAGAAGCAGCAGTCAGAGTAGCGCAGAGGGAGCAGCAACTACGCAACGCAGAGGGCTTCAGTGCTACGCAGGCCTAGAAAGGGCAGTGCAGAGGCAACATGAGGCCATTAGGGCTTACGCAGGCCAGAGGCAGTGCAAGGACTGTTTCACCCAGTCTGGGGTTACGCAGGCCTCTCCCAAGCAGCGTAGGAGCACCAACAGGCTAGCAGAGCGACCCAAAGGGCTTCAGAGTAGTGCTGGGGTTACTGAAGAAAGAAAGTGGCTGAGTTCTGTAAATCCCGTTTTAGGGTGTGAATCAGTCTAGTTTTCCGTCTCCGGAACTGAGGTATTGCTGCAGATTTTTGTTTTCTCTGTCGTGTTAAACAGTAAGGTGCCCAAATTTGTTGTACTTGGAATCTACTAAATAATATAAACCCTTCAGCATCCAAAAGACCGATTTTCCCACATAAGGTTTTTTTGGGGACAGTTGTCCAGAAAATCTTGTGTCACTTTGTCTATGTGCATGTATTCAGTTTAGATCTTTATCTGTGAAGAACTATTAATGTGTTTACTTCGATGTTAATTCTGAAATTTCAGATTAATAACTTGATTAAGTAGGAGAAGTATAACCAAATTTAACAGTAGATTTTCTGCATAAGTAATATTCAGAAATTTTCACATACATGACTCATGGGCAAGAGTTCAGAGATCAATTGACCTTTAATGAATTTTGTCATCTGAAGGACAATCGTAGTTCCCGCAGCTATAACAAAGGAGGTGGGTACACGTAGGGCAATGGCCTGCAATGTACCGCGGGTAGACTTATTCTGCTTACTTTTCATGGGTCATCAAAGAGTACGGCAAAGGCTTGGGTGGAGAAGCTAGACATGGCAACAAAGGTAGAGGTCAAGGTGGTAGCACTGCACCTTGAAGGGGAAGCTCATGAGTGGTGGTTCCATGGGATGACCACATTGGGTCACGCAGGGGTGACTGCGTATGCATAATTCACCCGGAGACTAGTAGAGATGTTTGACCTAAAGGACCCAAAAGAACATTTTGTCGAGTTGGCCAAGCTCAAACAGACATGTCACCCGAAGACTTATATCTCCAAGTTCCTGAAGCTCTCAATGATGGTTCCAAATCTGTCTGTGGCCAGGAGGGTGTATATGTTTATCGACTGACTGGCAGAGCCTCTGCGTGGGCTAGTCAGACCCAACAACTAGAATAAAACCACTTTTCTAGAGCTAATGTGGACAACAGAGCTCTTGTGGGGCCAAAAAGGCAGCGCTAATGAGTGGACCCAAGTATGTATGGTTTCACAAGAATAAGAAGGGGGTGAGGGCAGCCATGGAAATCATTCTTGCACACTTGAGTTGTTTAGCCCAGTCTGCAGTGCTGTTTAGCACACGGGTGTCTCCGAGTGGAGATCTCAACCTCATCCTCGGGGGACTTCGAGTGCTCGTTTAGGAGAGGAGTTTTCTTGTTCGACGAGAGCAGAGTCAGTATCCTGGCATCAAGCCACATGCAGTCCCTCCTATAGCAGTGTAGTCACCCACTAATTTATTCCGCTTGGAATCCAATGAGGGGATCAACCCTTCAATATTTGAGCTTTGGGGAGCAATTGTTGCCAGTTTTTCTATCAGTTCAGCCCATAGTTTTGCATACCCAATAGTGGTGCGTTTTCAAACTCTAGGAGGGTGATTTTTCGGGTTCAGCATTTCTGGAAAGCATCGTATCACTGTTGGTGGGTTGCTTGGAATAGCCCTAGATCTGGACAATTTAAGGAGACAAATTGCAGGAGAAAGGGCAGTCTTGGAAGCCCTAGAATAATCATAGTGTTGACTATATATGGGTAATTTTTGAATCCCTTTAGAAGGCATCCTAACACTGTTAGTGGGTTGCTTGGAATAGCCCTAAATATGGAAAATTTGAGGAGAGAAATTGCAAAATAAAGGGCAGTCTTGGAAGTCCTGGATTAGTCATGGTGTTGACTTTATGGGTAATTTTGGAAGCCCTGAGGGTTGAGATTTGAAGAATGAAAGGGCATCCTAGAGAGCTAGATCTGGTGTGACCTAGGAGTAGCATTCATGACAGAAATCAATGGGATGTTACGAGGCAGAGTAATGGAGCTCTAGTTCAGCTTATGAAAGGAGCCATATGGTTGACAAGAGGGCATATCCAGAAGAGCCAAGGAGTACACCTCTTAATGGAGCTAGAAAGCTGCTAGTGTGCAAATCCTTCGAGCCAAAGTTCAGTGACACAAAACGAGTTGTGATCATTGATAGTGGCATCTGAAGATGTAGGTGCAGTGATCAACATATTGGGAGGCAAGAGGACCCGCCAAAAGTGTTCAAGATACGTGGACTAAAAGGGGTATAGTGTCTGTTGTCAACAAGTAGGCCAAGTCTACTTTGTTTAGGGTAGCTTGATGTTCGTAGCAGTTAACACCAAGCCCTAGTTGTGTCCTTATATAAGGGTTGTATGTAAGGCCCATGATCTCTAGAACAAGAGCCCTAAGACTATCGTATTATAGCTTTTAATATAACAAGTAGAGGGTTTAAAAAGTTAAAATTGACATGTGCACTAGTTGATTCACTGAAGTTTTTTCGTTGGGCGAAGTAGAAGTGTTGTTGCATTTGAATGTGTTTTTGTTTGTGCTTTTAGACTCAAACCATATTCTTGAGTGTCGTGGAAAAATCAACAAGCTTGTGCTTGAATTAACCATACACAAAATTTCCCTCCCTTTGCTAATATTAGTAGCAACAATCATGAAAAATAAGCATTAAAGATGTGAACCTAAGTATAACTTTTCTATTTCTTTCTTATAGAAGTTTTAGAAAAAAAATCTTGAATCTCACACACATGAACAAGATCATACTCCCTCGAAACCATTGCAAAAGGATAAATCATTGTGCAAGAAACAAATATTTCAGTGTATTAAAGGACAATAGTATTTTGTACAAGAAAAGAATGTCTCACCCATCATTTTGTGCCAAGTTTGTAGAATTTATAGTGTATCTTCACCAGTTGACCTTGGTAGATTATACAATTGTAGTCATTCACTACATAAAGAAGATCATTATAGTTGATTATGAGAGCATAGATAACACATAATAAATTGAATAACAAACAAACAGAGGCACAAATTAGCAAAATATACTTTTAAGTGAAATGCACTGCATATAGGTATGTTAAATCACCTTCATTTATGAACAATAACATCCATTACCTCCATTATCTCTGTCTGCTTCCTTCATTTCCTTTTGCACACCCAACAAATGAAAGCAAGACCAAACTACAAAAAACGAGAAAAAAAGGAAAACAAAGGGTAACAAGTACAACAAAACCAACAAATGAAACCAAGACCAAACTACAAAAAATGAGCCCAAAAAAAAAACGAAGAAAAATGAGTACAACTCAAAGCATGGCCATGCTCAAACTCAAAAAACAAAACATGCAAACAAGAACAAAGAAAAATTGCAAATATCCCTTTGCAAATCATCTCTTCTACAATGTGCTCTGCTTTGCTGAAAGGAAAAAAAAAAGGGGTTGAGTAAAGTTAAAATATACACACGATTAGTAATGGTAAGCATATTTCAAAACTAATAATTATTCATAATAGAAAACACACCTCCCCTAGACTTTGTTTTATAATGATGGACACTCTCTTTTGTATTCCACTCCTTCATGCTCATCAAAACAAGCCATCTACAACAGATACAAAATAAGCTATTAGAATCGTTAAATAAGTTAAACTAAATAGTCAAACACAATAATTAATCGCAATAAGAAACACACCTTTCGTTAACACTGTTATATAAAAGGGGAGAGTCCATTTTGTATTTCACGTATTCATGCTCAATGGAAGAGGCCATTGTCACTAGATATACAATAAAATATTATATTTCTAATAGAGTTTAAACTAGAGAGTTTGAAGGTATGAACTTTACATGCAACTTAGTTCGAGTCTAGTTATATTCTGTGCTATATCTCAAAAAAATATAAATTTTATAAATTAGATGTACTTCTACTACGAGTAATAAGAGGCACGTTGTGTGCGGGTCAGTATGCTTGTCTGCTCGACCTTAGCCACCTCCTCTACAAGGCACATTGTGTGGAGGTGTGCATGTGATGTGGAGCAAGAAAACATACGCTGCACCATCCTAGACACTGCAACTATAGTCACTCACTGCAAAAAGTAATATTATATATGGGATCACAAATAAACAACGAGACAAAAAGAATAACAAATATACAAAGCGACAAATTAATCATACACATACCTTCTTGCCCTTGGCTAATGTTAAAGCAGCAACAACCATGAAAAATAAGCCCTGAAATTATGAAGCTCAATATAACATTTCCCTTTATTATGTATCAAAGTTATTGGAAAATATCAAACTTCACACCCATTAACAAGATCATACTACCCTGAAGCCATAACAAAAGGATAAATCGAATCACAAGAAACAAATATTTCAGTCGATCAAAGGACAATATTCTTGTGTAGGAAAAAATTATGGCTCATAATATCCAAGCTGCGTTGGCAGAATGTCTAGGGTATCTCCACCTTGACCTTCATAGACTATATAATTGTGGTCTCTCACTACACAAAGCAAATTGATATAGTTGAATGTGAGACAACATAGAAAACATAAAATAAATGGAAAAACAACCAAGTTGTACTTCTACTACGAGTAATACAAACAATGTTTTCATAAGATGTAAATTTTTTGGAAAAGGAATCTAAGCATATCCAAACATATTGAACACCGAAAATCCCAGGGTCCACAACGCAGCAATCTTGTATGTTAAGACGATGGTTGATCGATTGCCGGGTCAGTTTGCTTGTCTGCTCAACCTTACCCACCTCTACAAAGCATGTTTTGTGGGGTTCTGCATGTGATGTGGAGCAAGAAAACATACACTGCACAATCCATGACAGTGCAACTATAGTCACTCAATGCACAAAGTAATATTATATAAGACATCACAAATAAACGAGAAGAGAAAATGAATAACAAATATACAAAGCGACAAATTAATCATACACGCACCCGTTCGCCCTTGGCTAATGTCATAACCATGAACAATAAGCCCTGAAATTGTGAAGCTCAATATAACATTTCCTTTTATTTTGTATTAAAGTTCTTGGAAAATATCAAATCTCACACCCATTAACAATATCATACTACACTAAAGCCATGACAAAAGGATAAATCGATTTGAAAAAAATAAATATTTTGGTCGATTAAAGGACAGTATTCTTATGTAGGAAAAAAATATGGCTCATGAATCATCCAAGCTGCGTTGGTAGAATGTCTAGGGTATCTCTACCTTGACCTTTATAGACTATACAATTGTGGTCTCTCACTACACAAAACAAATAGATATAGTTGAGTATGAGACCACATAGAAAACATATAATAAATCGAAAAACCAACAAATGGATTCACAAACAAGCGAAAGATAATTGTGAGTGAAATGCATTGCATATAGTTAAGGTAATTCACCTTCATTTATGAATGACAACCTCTATCTTATCTCTTTGATTTTTTGTCCATGTTGCCTTCCTTTCCTATTGCACATCCAATAAAGAAAACCAAGACCAAACAAAAAGAAGTAAGAAAAAAATGTAAAACAAAGCTAAGTGAGTACAACAAAAAGAATGACTGTGCTCAAACTCAACAAAAACAAAACACGTAGACAATAACCAACAAAAAATTGCAGACTTCCCCTTTGCACATTATCTCTATTGCAGTGTCCTCTCCTCTCCTCAACTGAAAGGAAAATATTGGGGTGGATAACATTAAAATCCAAACATAATAGTAATGGGAAGCATATTTCAAAACCAATAATTATTCGTAATAGCAAACACACCTCCTATAGAATTTGTTCTAGAACAATTAACACTCCATTTTGTTTTCCACTTACTTGTGCTCACCAAAACAAGACATCTACAACAAAAACATAATAAGATATTAAAATCAATATAAATTTTAGAGTAATCCAATATAGACATGTCATAGTAATTTGAATGAATAATCTTCTGCATACTCATGTGAAGGCCAACTTTTTGGTTGTTTGTTTAAGATATTCATAGTGAGGAGACGATTTTTTATTGAAGTGTCTGCCAAACCCAATTCTATGACTAGCACTAACACTTATGGTTTGTGGATGGTTCTTGATACCTTCTAGGTGATCTCAAGGTTTCTTCAATTGCTCGATACTTTTGGGCGTTCTCTGGAATTTTTCAATTTCCTGTCATATGTCAAGGGGAAACGATTACTAGTTTCAAGCTAGAACTTTCGGGAAAAACATTTTTTGCTTCAACAACTTCTTATTTGGATAACAGATTTGTGTACATAATGTCGAGCTATCGAGATTTATAACTTATTAAATTGCATCAGTACCTAGTCGTTTTAAGCTCACATGTAGAAGTTTTGGAAAGATACGTAAATATCGATCTTATAACGAACTTCTTTATTTTAGATGAAATTCAAGCATAAGGTCAAGTTGTTCCCTGTTTTCGAGCATTTAAAGAGGGTTTTCCCTTACAGTCCACAATCATGAGTAGCCATCAACAAAGCTACTGGGAAAAAAAGGAGATTTGGTCATATTTAATAGTGTACCCACTAGATTTTCTATAATTGTAGTCACAATGTTCTTTAGGTTCTTTTGGCCATTGAAGGGGTAATATTGTCAATCTGGAAATTGGAGAAACATTTGCTCATTGAGTTTGATATGAATCCCATTGGTGATGACCCTATGTAAATTGGAGGGGCATATATTTAACTTTATATTTAATATGAGCAGAGGGAAATTATCTCATAAGAAAGAAATTTCGTTGGATATGAAATCTATCAGTCTTTGCACATTTCGGTCTAGGAATTCAACACATATTTTTGCAATGTCACATAGGAGTGATAGGCTGACAACTAATACAATCGCTTTGCCAATCATGTTAGCTTACAGTTTGTTGTGTCCGATAAAAAACAAAGGGCCATAGAGGATTGTGCAACCAGGGTGGTGATTTCAACGATATTTGAAGCCTACAAAAGGATTAGGCCAACAATGCATGTCAGGAGAATCATTGCAAAAAACATTGGTTTCCTTATGTTTGTGGGCAATATAGATCTCGTACACCTTGCTAACCTTGCTAGTAACCAAATCAGACAAAATGAATCTCCTAAAATAGTACTTTGGGGCATAGTTTTGGTCAACGAGTTGCCATACAAGATAACTGGTATCTTATTCACAAGTTTTTCCTGGCATTAATATCGCTTATACAAACTCTGGGTTGGTGATTATTTTTCGTTCGAGATTGTATTTAGCTTAAATAACTCCAATACAAAGGTGGTCCTTTCATAACTATCCTGACTTCGTTCATTGTTTGTTCCACTACTATAAAAATCATTTAGTTTCATATTTGTATGCAAACATTGACCTCCAATCTCTTCCATTCTTATAGTAGGCATAAGCAATTGAAACACCCAACAATGTATAAAGCCGCACAATTGTTTGGCTACATCATCATGTTTATGTCTACACAACACAAAATTAAAGGGGTTTTGGCAGTATAAAAAAATGTTTTGGATTTAATGATTTCACTGCAAAAATAAGAGATGATCTCAAAGAGTTCTTTGGGAGAAAAGTATCATTGAAACTTCTCAACATATCTCAGATCGATTCCAGCATAGGAAATGCAAGGTTAAGTGAAATGTGCTTCTATAGGATTGGATCTCTATTGATGAAGGAGTTATCACTGTTAAACCACCTATGCTTGGGTTTGTGTGAGTTTGCACCACAAAAGATTTTGCCCTTTTGTGGGCAAAGAACACAAGCATTGGCATTTTATACCCAAGGTGTGGGTGTGAAATAAAAAAAATGAATTATTATTTATTCAATGTTGAAAGTGGAGAGCCCTTATAGGCTACAATAAAAGGTCTTGATCAAATGAAAAATTAATTTTCCTCAAGTTATTAGGGGGTTGTCTAGAAACTTCAAGTCGGCTTAAGCTTGAAAAGACACCATTTGAGGGCAAAGTCTAACCTCATGAGAAAACTATAAGGGAAGCTGTGAAACTCATCTGATTATAAAACAAGTGCAATTCTTCTCAGGTGAGGATTTAACTAAGGAGGACGCATACCTCAAGAATTTGATCTAGATAACGAGCAAGAAGAAGGGTTTTGTGTTTGTCTTTTTGTATCATGCTCTGGTTCAACTTCAAGGAGGATGTTGGTTGAGTTTGGTGAGGGTGTCAGTGGACAAGTCTTTGCATCCAAGTAGTGGAAGAGACTTGTGGAAAAGGGTTGAAACTTATGGGCTAATAACAGTGGTACTTATGTGATCTAGTCACAGAGCCATGTACCTTATTAGAGGGCCAAAACAACTAGAATAAGTTGTTTGGGTATTCCGTGAGGATTGGAGGAAAGTCGGGGTAACACTGCATGCCTTAGAGGACCAATGAAACAAGTACAGGATTGGAAGAAGGGTACTGCAGGTCTGAGATAACCTTAGAATTGGGGCGACAAAGATATGTAGCGAGGCCTCGGATATTAATCAAGAAAATGACCAGATCGGTGGTTGCTTGCAGGCTAAGTGGTTGCGTACTCAAGGAGATAGATTGTTAATGTTGGAGGGTTGACCAATATGTTTTGGACAACAATTTTGATATGCCCTAGTTAGGGCTTCTTCCAATGCAGAGAGCCATCCTATGGTTTGCCCAAATCTTAGTGAAAGAATAGCCTGGATCTATGATGAAGGAAGAGGGTAGAGACCCTAGAAAGGGAGGCATATGACTCTTTGATTGTGGGTAGAAGTTTGATATGGAAGGACAACAACAACAGTTTGAACAACAATTGTAATTAACCGTAAAAACACATATATAGAACGCATCTTATCAGTGTTGGTGTGTTGTTTGGTATAGCCCTATATCTGGACAATTTAAGGAGACAAACTGCAAAAGAAAGGGCAGCCATGGAAGCCCTAGAATAGTCATGGTGTTGACTGTGTATGGGTAATTTTGCAATCCCTTTAGAATGCATCCTATCACTGTTGGTGGGTTGTTTGGAATAAGCCCTAGATATGGACAATTTAAGGAGACAAATTACAGAAGAAAGAGCTGTCTTGGAAGTCCTAAATTAGTCATGGTGTTGATTGTATTGGTAATTTTGGAATCCTTAAGGGTTGACCTTTGAAGAATGAAAGGGCAGCCGAGAGGGCTAGATCTGGTGTGACTTAGGAGCAGCATTATGGAGCATCTAGGACGTTGATAAGTGGGTAGTCTATAAGACCTCAAGTACAATGTTCATGAAGGAATCAAAGGGTTGTTAGGAGGAAGAATAATGGAGCCCTAGTTCAGCTTATGAAAGGAGCCATATGGTTGACAAGAGGGCATATCCAGAAGACCCAAGGAGCAGACTTCTTAATGGACCTAGAAGGATGCTAGTGTGCAGATCTGTGAGCCAAAGTTCAGTGACACAAAAGGAGTTGTGATCATTGATAGTGGTAGCTAAAGATGCAAGTGCAGTGATCAGCAGATTGGGAAGCAAGAGGACCCGCCAGATGTGTTCAAGGTACGTTGATTGAAAGTGGTATATTGCGTGTTGTCAACAAGTACGTCAAGTGTACTTTGTTTAGGGTAGATTGGTGGTCATAGCAGTTGACACCATACCCTAGTTGTGTCCTTATATCAGGGTTGTATGTAAGGGCCATGATCTCTAGTACGGGAGCCCTACGACTGTTGTATTATAGTTTGTAATATAGCGAGTAGAAGGTTTAAAAAGTTAAAATTTGTCATGTGCACTAGTTGATTCACTGATGTTATTTCATTGGGAAAAGTAGAAGTGTTGTTGCAATTGAGTGTGTTGTATTATAGTTGATCTTGAGTACTGTGGAAAAATCAACTAGCTTACACTTGAATTAACCATACTCATAACTTCCCTCCCTTGGCTAATATTATAGTACCAGCAATCACGAATAATAAGCACTAAAGATGTGAACCTAAGTATAACTTTTCTATTTGTTTCATATCAAAGTTTTAGGAAAAACATGAAACTCACACACATGAACAAGATCATACTCCCTCGAAACCATTTTAATACGATAAATCGTTGTGAAAAAAACAAAGATTTCAGTGTATGAAAGGACAATAGTATTTTGTAGGAGAAAGTATGGCTCACCCATCCTTTTGTGCCAAGTTTGTAGAATTTCTAGTGTATCTTCACTGCTTGACCTTTGTAGATTATACAATTGTAGTCGTTCACTACATAAAGAAAATCATTATAGTTGATTATGAGAGCATCGATAACACATAATAAACTGAATAACGAACAAGTGGAGCCACAAATTAGCAAAAGATACTTTTAAGTGAAACGCACTGCATATAGGTATGTTAAATCACCTTCATTTATGAAAAATAACCTCCATTTTCTCTGACTGCTACATTCATTAGCATTCATTTCTTTCTTTGTCTGCTTCCTTCATTTCCTTTTGCACACCCAACAAATGAAAGCAAGACCAAACTAAAATAAATGTGAAATAAAGGAAAACAAAGGAAAACGAGTACAACACACCCGATAAATGAAACAAAGACCACACTACAAAAAATAAGCCCAAAACAAAATTTGCAACAAAATGAGTGCGACTCAAAGCATGGCCATGCTTAAAATCAGATTTCCAAAAAAAAAAAAAAAAAGCATACAAGAACAAACAAAAAATTGCAAATATCCCCTTTGCACATCATCTCTCCTACAATGTGCTCTCCTCTGCTGAAAGTAAAAAAGTGGGTTGAATAAGGTTGAAAAATAGACACAATTAGTAATGGTAAGCATATTTCAAAACCAATAATTATTCATAATAGAAAACAAACCTCCCCTGGAGTTTGTTTCAAAACGATGGACACTCTCTTTTGTATTCAACTTGTTCGCGCTCATCAGAACAAGCCATCTACAACAGATACAAAATAAGATATTAGAATCGTTATATAAGTTAAACTAAAGAGTCGAACACAATAATTAATTGTAATAAGAAACACACCTTCCTTTAAGACTGTTATATAAAAGGGGAGAGTCCATTTCGTATTTCATGTATTCACGCTCAATGGAACAAGCCATTTTCACTAGATATATAATAAAATACTAGATTTCTAATCCAATTTAAACTAGAGAGTTTGTAGGTATGAACTTGTCATGCAACTTAGTTCGAGTCCAATTATATTTTGTGCTATATTTCAAAAATTATAAATTTTATAAACTAGACGTACTTCTACTACGAGTAATACAAACAATGTTTTCATAAGATGTAAAATTTTCGAGAAAAGGAATCTAAGCATATCTAAACATATTTAACAACGAAAAACCCAGGGTCCACAAGGGAATAATGTTGTATGTTATCACGATGGTTGATTGATTGATGGGTCAATATGTTGTTTGCTCATCCTTACCCACCTCATCTATAAGGCACGTTGTGTGGGGGTCTGCATGTAATGTGGAGCAAGAAAACATACGTTGCACCATCCTAGACATTGCAACTATAGTCACTCACTGCACAAAGTAATATTATTTATGAGATCACAAATAAACCGCGAAAGAAAATGAATAACAAACATACAGAGCGACAAATTAATCATCCACATACCTGTTCGCTCTTGGCTAATGTTATAGCAGCAACAACCATGAACAATAAGCCCTGAAATTGTGAAGCTCAATATAACATATAACATTTCCCTACACACTGCAACTATCACTCACTGCACAAAGTAATATTATATATGACATCACAAATAAACCATGAAAGAAAATGAATAACAAATATACAGAGCGACAAATTAATCATACACATACCTGTTCTCCCTCGTCTAATGTTATAGCAGCGACAACCATGAACAATAAGCCTTGAAAGTGTGACGCTCAATATAACATTTCCCTTTATTTTGTATCAAATTTCTTGGAAAATATCAAACCTCACGCCCATTAAGAAGATCATACTACCCTAAAGCCATGACAAAAGGATAAATTGATTCGCAAAAAAACAAATATTCCAGTCGATTAAAGGACAATATTCTTATGTAGGAAAAATAGATGGCTCACCAATCATCCAAGTTGTGTTGGTAGAATGTTTAGGGTATCTTCTCCTTGACCTTCATAGATTATATAATTGTGGCCTCTCACTACACAAAGCAAATTGATATACTTGAGTGTGAGACCACATAGAAAACATATAATAAATGAAAAAACAAGCAAATTGTACTTCTACTACGAGTAATACAAACAATATTTTCATAAGATGTAAATTTTTCGGAAAAGGAATCTACGCATATCTAAACTCATTAAACACCAAAAATCCCAGGGTCCACAAGGCAATAATGTTGTATCTTGGCATGATGGTTGATTGATTGAAGAGTCAAGGTGATCTCGAGGTTTCTTCAATTGCTCGATACTTCTGGGTGATCTCCGAAATTTTTCAATTGTCTGTAATATGTCAAGGGGAAAGGGTTACTAGTTTCAAGCTAGAACTTTTGAAAAAACATTTGTTGCTTCAACAACTTCTTATTTGGAGAGTGGATTTGTGTACATAAGGTTGAGCTATCCTGATTTATAACTTATTAAATTGCATCAGTAGCTAATCGTTTCAAGCTCACATGTAGAAGTTTTGGAAAGATATGTAAATATCGATCTTATAACGAACTTTGTATTTTAGATGAAATTCAAGCATAAGGTCAAGTTGTTCCTTGTTTTCGAGCATTTAGAGAGGGTGATGTAGTAAAGGAAAAGAGAAGGCTTGTTCAAAGGTCTGAACAACAGTTGTAATTAGCCCTAAAAACAGGGATATAGAACGCATCTTATCACTATTGGTGGGTTGTTTGGAATAGCCCTAAATCTGCACAATTTAAGGAGACAAATTGCAAAAGAAAGGGTAGACTTGGAAGCCCTAGAATAGTCATGGTGTTGACTATTAATGGGTAATTTTGGAATCCCTTTAGAATGCATCTTATCATTGTTTGTGGGTTGTTTCAAATAGCCCTTGATATGGAAAATTTAAGGATACAAATTGCAGAAGAAAAGGCAATCTTGGAAGTCCTAGATTAGTCATGGTGTTGACTGTATGGGTAATTTTGGAAGCCCTACGGGTTGAGCTTGGAAGCAGGAAACTTTTGTCCAAAGTATCTTGGGCAGAGCAGACCACCCCAACTGAGATAGTATGTGGATGATCCTCTGTCAAGAAGAAATTTGTCGGTTCACCAAGAGACAGTACAACACTAGACCAAGTAAAGTGAAGAAGGAAGAGGAAGATGTAGGCTTGGCATCAAAGAGACAACAAGGGAGAAAGAAGCGAGATCTGTCTAAGATCAAGTGTTTCCAGTGCGGCTAACTAGGACATTTCACCAGCAATTGTCCTCGGAAGAAGAAGGACAAGGAAGCTTCTAGCTCCAAGGCTGTTGTGGTAGACGATGGCTCTGAAGATGATTTAGCCATGAGCGCTCATGAACCACAAAAGCGGGGCGACATGGATCTGTAGAGTAACTTGAGAGTGGTGGCGAGATCCTTGAGTAGCCCAACTCTTGGATCACATCCGTGCTACGGGAGCCTTAAGACAGAAGCAGGACAAGTGGAGCAGTGGATGCAGAGAATCACAGATGGACCAAAGGCGGAGCTGAATGCTGAGAGGGAGCAGCGCGGTGCAAATGCAGCAGCAGCGTAACAGAGCAGTGCAGAGGGGGTTGATGTGACTCAGCAGTGCATTGCAGGCTGGCTTACGCAATGCAGAGCTACAGCATCGCATTGGCTTCAAGAAGACAGTGCAAAGCAGCAGCGCAGAGCAACAGCCTATGGAGCTTCAGTGATGAGGATGCATCCCAACTGACTTGTTTGTCAAAGATTGGGCAAGAGTTTTCAGTTGCTTCTCTCAGCAATTGAGTTGCAGTGTAGCAGTTGGCAACACAATGCAACAGATTGAGAGGGAGTTGTAGTACAGATGTGGCAGTGGCGGTGGCAGCGTCATGTGTAATAGTACGGGATAGCAGCAGCAGCGCAGTGATGAAGGGCAACAGGCCAAGCATCAGCGCAGAGACACACACCAGAGATCAATGCAATACTTTGGGGTGAAGCAGTGATGTCCTACAGCACTTTCCTCGCTAAGAGGGAGTGTTGAGATTTTGTGGTGTTGGGGTAGCTTTGGATGTGCTCTAGGTCCCAAACTTTGTGGAGGGACTAGAGTACATGAGATCTCCAAGACCGAGAAAGGGATTTGAGAATTTCCATCCGGTTTGAGAGAAAATTAATTAATTAATATTTTTAATTAAGGACCCTAAGTCTAACTTAGGAAAAATAAAATATTAAAGGTAATTAATTTAAACATGTGATTGCAATGATGTAAATCACACGGATCAAGCTTTCATTTAATATTAGCCATCGAATCAAGATTAGATCATGACCATTGGTTTCCCAACAAGAAAAGTATAAAGGAAAGGCTTGGGGTCAATTGGAGAACACACACACAGTGGCAGAGCACTGAGACTAAGCTGGACTTCTAGGGCGTGGTTTGCTAAGAATTTCTAGAAGTGTTTTACCTGCAGCAGCCTATCTTTTAATCTTAGCCGTTGAATCAAGATTAGACCATGACCATTGGTTTCCCAACAAGAAAAGTGTAAAGGAAAGGTTGGGGTCAGTTGGAGAACACACACACTTAGTGGCAGAGCACTGAGACTAAGCTGGACTTCTAAGGTGTGGTTTGCTAAGAATTTCCATAAGTGTTTCAGCTGCAACGAGGGGTAGTAATAAGTATTGGCTAAGGGGATGATCTGATCCCAAAGCCAAGAGTCAGCAAGAGGCAGAGACGCAGCAGTAAGAAAAGCGCAGAGGGAGCATCAGCTATTCTGCAACTACGCAACGCAGAGGGCTTCAGTGCTACGCAAGCCCAAAAAGGGCAGCGCAGAGGCTGTCAATTAAGTTCATCGTCCATCAGTTAGCAAGCGATAAATGGCATCAATCGAGGTCTCAATCAGGTCTTCGATGGGTGGGTTGACCCTAAAAGGCTTTCCAGTTGAACACTTTGTAATAGGGAGGGTTGGTTATCCCTCATATTTCTTCCCCTCAATCAAAGAGCTAGAATGCCAAGCAGAGGCAGTGCAAGGACTATGCCACCCAGTCTCGGGTTACGCAGGCCTCTCCTGAGACGCGTCGGGGCACCAACAGGCTAGCAGAGCTGACCCAGAGGGCTTCAGAGCAGTGCTGGTGTTTCTGAAGACAAAAAGTGGCTGAGTTCTGTATATCCTGTATGAGGGTGTAAATCAGTCCAGTTTTCCGTCTCCAGAACTGAGGTATTGCTGCAGAATTTTGTTTTCTCTGTCGGGTTAACTAGTAAGATGCCCAGATTTGTTGTACTTAGAATCTACTTAATAATATAAACCCTTTAGCAGCCAAAAGACCGGTGCTCCCATATTTGGCTTTTTCAGGGACAGTTTCTTCGGAAAATCTTGTGTGTCACTTTGTCTATGTGCATGTATTCAGTTTAGATCTCTATCTGTGAAGAACTGTTAATGTGTTTACTTCGATATTAACGTTG
The DNA here is from genome assembly GCA_034641835.2 of Pinus albicaulis. Lineage (NCBI taxonomy): Eukaryota > Viridiplantae > Streptophyta > Pinopsida > Pinales > Pinaceae > Pinus > Pinus albicaulis. The sequence goes on along the minus strand of CM076573.1, from coordinate 574,010,766 downwards.
AAATTTCAGATTAATAACTTGATTATGTAGGCGAAGTATAACCAAATTTTACAGTAGGGTTTCTGCATAAATAATATTCAGAAATTTTCACATACATGACACATGGGCAAGAGTTCAGAGATCAATTGACCTTGAATGAATTTTTTCATCTGAGGGACAACCGTAGATCCCACAGCTATAGCAAAGGAGGTGGGTACACATAGGGCAACGACCTGCAAAGTACCGCGAGTATACTTATTCTGCCTACTTTTGATGGGTCATCAAAGAATACGGCAAAGGCTTGGGTGGAGAAGCTAGAAATATATTTCTAGTTGAACCAAGGGTGGAGGTAGAGGCCATCAAGGTGGTAGCGCTGCACCTTCAAGGGGAAGCTCATGATTGTTGGTTCCATGGGATGACCACATTGGGTCACGCAGGGGTGACTGCGTATGCAGAATTCACCCGGAGACTAGTAGAGATGTTTAACCTGAAGGACCCAAAAGAACATTTTGTCAAGTTGGCCAAGCTCAAACATACAGGGCACTCGGGGACTTATATCTCCAAGTTCCTGAAGCTCCCAGTGATGGTTCCAGATCTGTCAGTGGCCAGGAGGGTCTATATGTTTATTGACGGACTGGCGGAGCCTCTGCATGGGCTAGTCAGATCCATTAGATCAGCTACACTTCAGGACACAGTTGGGAGGGTCAAGGACCTATAGGATGCCTTGCCAAGGACGAGAGCTCCATTCCCTGAAAAACCAACATTCCAGCCAAGGGGGAAAGACATGAGGGTTCCATAACCGAAGGGGAACCATGGCCGAGGGCCTTTGGATGATGATACCCTGAGGAATTTGAGATGAAAGAAGCTATGATTCACTTGCCAGGAGCCATGGGCGTCAAGTCATCGTTGTGCCACAGGGAAGGAAAACTACATTGAGGTCTTCTCCGACAGTGAGGGAGAAGAAGAGGCATATGAGGAGTTGGAAGGAGATGCCAATGTTGATGCACCAGGAGGAGATCCACCACCAGCCCCACCAGCAGGAGGAGGAGGAGAATTTACTCCAACAGGAGAATTCCTTGCATCCATGCAAGGAGTTCCCAAGTATTTGACACTGAGAGTCTGAGGCACAATCCAAGGACAACGTGTGACAGCATGTTACGGTATTGGTGGACAGAGGGGCCGCACAAAATTTCATTGATATTCAACTAGTGCAAAGGAGGGGCATACCAACCGAGAGTTTTGATGGCTTCTCTGTATTGGTTCCAGGTGCCAGGACCATGCAATGCGGGAGATATGTTTCAGCATTTGCGGTAATCATGGGAACATATACGGTGACGGATCATTTTTTTGTGGTTGAAATCCCAGACACCTATGTGATATTTGGTGTGCAGTGGCTGATTACGCTAGGAAAGGTCACTACAGATTGGGAGACATTGGAGATGGAGTGGACGGACAAGAAGAACGGGAAGCACTAGATGATCAAAGGCATGCACACATATCCACCCCAGACAATCTTGGCACACCGGACGGAGGCGGATTTCCAGAAGAGGGGCATAGAGTGGGCAGTGGAGCGGCATATTTCAGAGGCAGGAGTCACAGGGCAGTCTGTACATCCCGATGTGCAGTCTATATTGGTCCGCTACCCCACAGTCTTTGGGGACATACCACCGTAGCAACCACCAAACCGAGGGTTCGAGCACACTATTGAGTTGAAGCAGGGGATCCAAGAAGTGATCACCACTCCCTATAGGCACCCTAAGGCCTACAGGGATGAGATTGAGAGAGCCATCCATGAGCTCTTCGCATTAGGACACATCCGGCCCAACACTAGCCCCTTTGCTTCTTCTGTAGTGTTGGTGAAGAAGGATGGCACCTTACGGATGTGCATCGACTACAGGGCTCTAAATAATAAAACCATGAAGAACTGAGACCGCATTCCCAGGATTGATGAGCTAATGGATGAATTGAGGGGAACGAAGGTATTTTCCAAGATCCATGTGAGGTCAGGGTACCATTAAATCAAGGTGAGGGACCAAGATGTCACCAAGACTGCGTTCAGACGCCACTATGGCCACTTCGAGTTCTTGGTGCTCCGACCACTTTCCAATCTTGTATGAACCACATCTTCCGTGGCCAGTTGAGGAAGTTTGTGCTAGTATTCTTCGACGACATTCTCATCTATAACCACACATGGGAGGAACACTTGCAACATATTGAGGTTGTATTGCATATCTTGGAGGAGCGACATTTCTATGCCAAGCTATCCAAGTGCGAATTTGGACTTACAGAGATGCTCATTGGAGTGGATGGAGTAAGGGTCCATGAGGAGAAGATCTGGGCCATTCGGGATTAGCCGGAACCAAAAAATGTGACAGAACTTCGGTGGTTTGAAGACATTTGCACCTACTATGGGAAGTTTGTCAAGGGATTTTCACAGCTTGCAGCACCCCTCACGGACCTCACCAAGAAAGGGGCCTTTTGTTGGACAGACGTTACGCAGAGGGCCTTTGAAAGGCTCAAGGAGGTTATGAGCAGTTTTCCGTTGTTGGCATTGCCGGATTTCATGCAGCCCTTTGTGTTGGAATGTGATGCTTCAGGAGAGGGAGTTGACGATATTCTGATGTATGGGGGCCATCCTATAGCTTTTGAGAGTCAGAAGCTATTGCCGCATGAGATGTTGTATTCAATATACGACAAAGAGATGTTGGTCATCATGCATGCATTGGCCAAGTTCCGATAGTATTTGGTGGGTAACAGATTTCGGGTAAGGATAGACCACAACAGTCTCTAGTTCTTCCTTGAGCAGAAACAGTTGCAAGAGAGACAATGGAAGTGGGTCAGCAAAATCTAGGCCTACGATTTTGACAACGAGTATGTCAAAGGGAAGAACAATGCGGTGACGAATAGCTTGTCTCAAAGGCCGACAGCATTGTCTTTTATGAGCCTTGATGCAGATTGGAGGGCTCAACTATTGGTAGATTATTCCAAGGACCGCTTCGCTTGTGGGATATTGGATGGACAAGTGATCAGTATCGAGTGATGGATGAGTTCATCTATTACAGAGGCGGGATTTTCTTGACAGGGGCCTCTCGGCTCAAGGAGAAGATTTTGCATGCAGCACATGACTTGTCGCTTTTAGGGTGTCAAGGTTTCACTAAAACATACCGAGCCATCAGGGAGAGGTTCTCATGGAGAGGCCTCAAAGAGGACGTACTCCCACATGTCAGGGAGTGTGAAGTTTGTCAGAGGAACAAAGGAGAGTTGAGCAATCCCGCGAGGTTGTTATAGTCGCTTCCCATTCCTGACAGGAAGTGGGAGAGCATTTCCATGGATTTCATCTCGGGTTTGCCTATGGTGCAGGGCAAGGATTGTATCTCTGTGGTTGCTAATCGATTAACGAAGTATGCACACTTCTTCACCATCTCCACACGGTACACTACTTGACAGGTGGCCAACTTATTTTTCTGGGATATCTTCAGGGTTCATGGTCTTCCAAGACCATAGTCAGTGACAGGGACAACCGTTTCATGGGCAGCTTTTGGCAGGAGCTTTTCCATTTGGTGGGTACAGATTTGAAACCCAGTACCAGTTATCACCCACAGACGGATGGACAGACAGAGATAATAAACAAGTGGCTGGAAGGCTACTTGAGAAACTATGTCTTAGAGCAGCAGAAGGCCTGGTTGTGTTGGCTTCACTTGGGAGAATACTGCTACAAGACGACATTTCACATGTCAATCGGTATGTCGTCATTTTATGCTTTATATGGTTATGATGCTTTAACCTTTGCTTATGTGATGTTTGGAGCAAGCAAGGCCCCCAGGGCCAAGGATTGGATCCAGGAGAGCCAAGACATACTCCGTGATCTCAAGGAAAACCTGGCTACAATGCAGAACCAGCAAAAGTTTTATGCAGAACAAGGCCGCGTGGAGAGGTAGTTTGAGGTGGATGATTTGGTCTACCTCTGTCTTCAGCCATACAAACAGTCTACGCTGAAGCAAACGGGAGCTAAGAAGCTCAAACCCCACTTTTATGGGCCATACAGAGTGATCTGACGTGTTGGGGAGGTAGCATATGAGTTGGAGCTGCCAATTGGGACGAGGATCCACAACATTTTTCATGTCTCATGCCTTAAAAAAGACTCTTGGGCAACAGGTGGTTGCCACTAGGGAACTCCTGACTATTGATGATGAGGGGCATTTCATTTTATAGCCAGAGGCCATTTTAGACACTCGAGAGAGGCAACTAAGGAGCAGGGTAGTCAAAGAATATCTGATCAGATGGAGGAAATTTCCAAATGAAGATGCCACTTGGGAGGAGGAGAAAATTTTGCAACATCCATCTTTGCAGTTGCTTGAGGGCAAGCAACGTTTTGGCGGGGAGGACTATAATATTCCTAATTAGCTGACAGCTAATTAGAAATATTAATTTTTGCCAATTTTGTTTTTCTTAAGTTCAGTAGGTAAATAAAAGGGTGAAGGGACCCATAAACCCAACAGTTAGAATAAAACCACTTTTCTAGAGCTAATGTGGATAGCGCAGCTCTTGTGGGGCCAAAAAGGTAGTGCAGCAAGTGTGAAAGCCAAGGGGCCAAGAAGCAGCACAGTTAATGAGTGGACCCTAGGATGTGCAGCAAGTGTGAAAGTCAAAGGGCCAAGTAGAAATGCAGTTAATGAGTGAACCCAAAGATGTAGGGTTTCACAAGAATAAGAAGGGGGTGAGGGCAGCCATGGAAATCATTCTTGCAAATAATGATTTTCTGGTCTTTACGACTTGAGCACGCTTGAGCTGTTTAGCCCAGTCGGCAGTGTTGTTTAGCACACGGGTGTCTCCGAGTGGAGATCTCAACCTCATCCTCGGGGGACTTCAAGTGCCCGCTCAGGAGAGGAGTTTTATTGTTCAACGAGAGCAGATTCAATATCTTGGCATCAAGCCACATGCAGTCACATGAGTTTTATTTCGTTGGGAAAAGTATAAGTGTTGTTGCATTTGAATGTGTTTTTGTTCATGCTTTTAGACTCAAACCAGATTCTTGAGTGTCGTGGAAAAATCAACAAGCTTACGCTTGAATTAACCATACACAAAATTTCCCTCCCTTTGCTAATATTAGTAGCAACAATCATGCAAAATAAGCACTAAAGATGTGAACCTAAGTATAACTTTTCTATTTCTTTCATATCAAAGTTTTAGAAACAATTCTTGAATCTCACACACATGAACAAGACCATACTCCCTCGAAACCATTGCAAAAGGATAAATCATTGTGCAAGAAACAAATATTTCAGTGTATTAAAGGACAATAGTATTTTGTAGGAGAAAAGAATGTCTCACCCGTCATTTTGTGCCAAGTTTGTAGAATTTCTAGTGTATCTTCACCAGTTGGATTATACAATTGTAGTCATTCACTGCATAAAGAAGATCATTATAGTTGATTATGAGAGCATAGATAACACATAATAAACTGAATAAAAAACAAGCAGAGGCACAAATTAGCAAAATATACTTTTAAGTGAAATGCACTGCATATAGGTATGTTAAATCACCTTCATTTATGAAGAATAACCTCCATTACCTCCATTATCTCTGTCTGCTTCCTTCATTTCATTCTTTGTTTTCTTCCTTCATTTCCTTTTGAACACCCAACAAATGAAAGCAAGACCAAACTACAAAAAACAAGAAAAAAAGGAAAACAAGGGAAAACAAGTACAACACAACCAACAAATGAAACCAAGACCAAACTATAAAAAATGAGCCCAAAAAAAAACGAAGGAAAATGATTACAACTCAAAGCATGGCCATGCTCAAACTCAGAAAACAAAACATGCAAACAAGAACAAAGAAAAATTGCAAATATCCCCTTTGCAAATCGTCTCTTCTACAATGTGCTCTCGTTTGCTGAAAGGAAAAAAAGTGGGTTGAATAAAGTTAAAATATACACACAATTAGTAATGGTAAGCATATTTCAAAACCAATAATTATTCATAATAGAAAACGCACCTCCCCTAGAGCTTGTTTTATAATGATGGACACTCTCTTTTGTATTCCACTTGTTCGTGCTCATCAAAACAAGCCATCTACAACAGATACAAAATAAGATATTACAATTGCTAAATAAGTTAAACTAAATAGTCGAACACAATAATTAATCGCAATAAGAAACACACCTTCCTTTAAGACTGTTATATAAAAGGGGAGAGTCCATTTTGTATTTCATTCATTCATGCTCAATGGAACAGGCCATTGTCACTAGATATACAATAAAATATTAGATTTCTAATAGAATGTAAACTAGAGAGTTTGAAGGTATGAACAATTCATGCAACTTAGTTCGAGTCTAGTTATATTATGTGCTATATCTCATAAAAATATAAATTTTATAAATTCGATGTACTTCTACTACGAATAATACAAGGCACGTTGTGCGGGGGTCAGTATGCTTGTCTGCTCGACCTTACCCACCTCCTCTACAAGGCACGTTGTGTGGGGGTGTGCATGCAATGTGGAGCAAGAAACCATACGTTGCACCATCCTAGACACTGCAACTATAGTCACTCACTGCAAAAAGTAATATTATATATGAGGTCACAAATAAACCAAGAGAGAAAATGAATAACAAATATACAAAGCGACAAATTAATCATACACATACCTGCTTTCCCTTGGCATGTTAAAGCAGGAACAACCATGAAAAATAAACCCTAAAATTATGAAGCTCAATATGACATTTCCCTTTATTATGTATCAAAGTTATTGGAAAATATCAAACCTCACACCCATTAACAAGATCATACTACACTGAAGCCATGACAAAAGTATAAATCGATTCACAAAAAACATAAAATTTCAATCGATCAAAGGACAATATTCTTCTATAGGAAAAAAATATGGCTAACCATTCATCCAAGCTGCGTTGGCAGAATGTCTAGGATATCTTCACCTTGAAATTCATAGACTATATAATTGTGGTCTCTCACTACACAAAGCAAATCGATATAGTTGAGTGTGAGACCACATAGAAAACATATAATAAATGGAAAAACAAGCAAATTGTACTTCAACTACGAGTAATACAAACAATGTTTTCATAAGATGTAAATTTTTCAGAAAAGGAATCTAAGCATATCCAAACATATTGAACAACGAACATCCCAGGGTCCACAAGGCAGTGATGTTGTATGTTAACACGATGGTTGATCGATTGGATGGTCAGTATCCTTGCCTGCTCGGCCTTACCCACCTCCTCTACAAAGCACGTTTTGTGAGGTGGTGCATGTGATGTTGAGCAAGAAAACATACGCTACACAATCCATGACACTGCAACTATAGTCATTCACTGCACAAAGTAATATTATATAAGAGATCACAAATAAACGAGAAAAGAAAATGAATAACAAATATACAAAGCGACAAATTAATCATACACGCACCCATACGCCCTTGGCTAATGTCATAACCATGAACAATAAGCCCTGAAATAGTGAAGCTCAATAAAACATTTCCCTTTAATTTCTATTAAAGTTCTTTGAAAATATCAAATCTCACACCCATTAACAAGATCATACTACACTAAAGCCATGACAAAAGGATAAATCAATTCACAAAAAAATAATATTTTGGTCGATTAAAGGACAATATTCTTATGTAGGAAAAAAATATGGCTCACAAATCATCCAAGTTATGTTGGTAGAATGTCTAGGGTATCTTTGCCTTGACCATGATTGACTATACAATTGTGGTCTCTCACTACACAAAACGAATCGTTATAGTTGAGTGTGAGACCACATAGAAAACATATAACAAATGGAAAAACCAGCAAATGGATTCACAAATGAGCGAAAAATAATTGTGAGTGAAATGAATTGCATATAGTTAAGGTAATTCACCTTCATTTATGAATGACAACCTCCATCTTATCTCTTTGATTTTTTGTCCATGTAGCCTTCCTTTCCTATTGCACATCTACTAAAGAAAACAAGACCAAACAAAAAGACGTGAGAAAAAAATGTAAAACAAAGCTAAGTGAGTACAACAACAAGAATGACTATGCTCAAACTCAACAAAAATAAAACATGTAGACAATAACAAACAAAAATTTCAAACTTCCCCTTTGCACATTATCTCTACTGCAGTGTCCTCTCTCTCCTCTCCTCAACTGAAAGGAAAAAATTGCGGTGAATAACATTAAAATCCAAACATAATAGTAATAGTAAGCATATTTCAAAACCAATAATTATTCATAATAGCAAACACATCTCATATAGAGTTTGTTATAGAACGATTAATACTCCATTTTGTTTTCCACTTACTTGTGCTCACCAAAACAAGATATCTACAACAAAAACATAATAAGATATTAAAATCAATATATATTTTAGAGTAATTCAGTATAGTCATGTCATAGTAATTTGAATGAATAATCTTCTACGTACTCATGTGAAGGACAACTTTTTGGTTGTTTGTTTAAGCTATTCATAGTGAGGAGAAGGTTTTTTATTGAAGTGCCTGCCAAACCCAATTCTATGACTAGCACTAATGCTTATGGTTTGTGGATGGTTCTTGATACCTTCTATGTGATCTCAGGGTTTCTTCAATTGCTCAATAATTCTAGGCGTTCTTCGGAATTTTTCAATTTCCTGTCATATGTCAAGGGGAAAGGATTACTAGTTTCAAGCTAGAACTTTTGGGACAAACATTTTTTGCTTCAACAACTTCTTATTTGGATAGAAGATTTGTGTACATAATGTCGAGCTATCGAGATTTATAGCTTATTAAATTGCATCAGTAGCTAGTCGTTTTAAGTTCACATGTAGAAGTTTTGGAAAGATACGTAAATATCGATCCTATAACGAACTTCTTTATTTTAGATGAAATTCGGGCATAAGGCCAAGTTTTTCCCTGTTTTCGAGAATTTAAAGAGGGTTTTCTCTTAGAGTCTGCAGTCATGAGTAACCATCAACAAAGCTACTGGGAAAAAAGGAGATTTGGGCATATTTGATAGTACCCACTGGATTTTCTATAATTGTAGTCACAACGTTCTTCAGGTTCTTTTGGCCACTGAAGGGGTAATATTGTCAATCTGGAAATTGGAGAAACATTTGCTCATTGAGTTTGATATGAATCCCATTGGTGATGATCCTATGTAAATTGGAGGGGCATATATTTAACTTTATATTTATTATGAGCAGAGGGAAATTATCTCATAAGAAAGAAATTTCGTTGGATATGAAAGCTATCAGTGTTCGCACATTTCGGTCTTGGAATTCAACCATATTTTTGCAGTGTTGCATAGGAGTGGCAGGCTGACAACTAAATACAATAGCTTGGCCAATCATGGTAGCTTACGGTTTGTTGTGTCTAATGAAAAACAAAGGGCCATGGAGGATTGTGCAACCAGGGTGGTGATTTCAACGATATTTGAAGCCTACAAAAGGATTAGGCCAACAATGCATGTCAGGAGAATCACTGCAAAAAACATTGGTTTCCTGATGTTTGTGGGCAATATAGATCTCGTACACCTTGCTAACCTTGCTAGTAACCAAATCAGACAAAATGAATCTCATAAAATAGTACTTTGGGGCATAGTTTTGGCCAATGAGTTGCCATACAAGAAAACTGTTATCTTCTTCACAAGTTTTTCCCGGCGTTAAATTCACTTATACAAACTCTAGGTTGGTAATTATTTTTCGTTGGAGATTGTATTTAGCTTAAATAATTCCAATACAAAGGTGGTCCTTTCATACCTATCGTGACTTCGTTTATTGTTTGTTCCAAGACTATAAAAATAATTCAGTTTTATATTTGTATGCAAACATTGACCTCCAATCTCTTCCATTCTTATAGTAGGCATAAGCGATTGAAACACCCAACAATGTATAAAGCCACACAATTGTTTGGCTACATCATCATGTTTATGTCTACAAAACACAAAATTAAATGGGTTTTGGCGATATAGAAAAATGTTTTGGATTTAATGATTTCACTGCAAAAATAAGAGATGATCTCAAAGAGTTCTTTGGGAGAAAAGTATCATTGAAGCTTCTCAGCATATCTCAGATCGATTCCAGCATAGGAAGTTCAAGGTTAAATGAAATGTGCTTCTATAGGATTGGATCTCTATTGATGAAGGAGTCATCACTGTTAGACCACCTATGCTTGGGTTTGTGTGAGTTTGCACCACAAAAGGTTTTTCCCTTTTGTGGGCAAAGAACACAAGCATTGGTATTTTGTACCCAAGGTGTGGGTGTGAAATAAAAAAAAAAATGAATTATTATTTATTCAATGTTGCAAGTGGAGAGCCCTTATGGTAGTAAGGGTGACCTAAGGCTACGATGAAGGGTCTTGATCAAATGAAGAATTAATTTTCCTCAAGTTAGTAGGGGTTTGTCTAGAAACTTCAAGTCGGCTTAAGCTTGAAAAGACACCATTTGAGGGCAAAGTCTACCCTCATGAGAAAACTATAAGGGAAGTTGTGAAACACATTTGATTATAAAACAAGTGCAATTCTTCTCAGGTGAGGATTGAACCAAGGACACATACCTCAATAAGTTGAGCTAGATAAAGAGCAAGAAGAAGGGTTTTGTGTTTGTCTTTTTGTCTCATGCTCTCTTTCAACTTCAAGGAGGATGGTGGTTGAGTTTGGTGAGTGTGTCAGTGGGCAAGTCTTTGCATCCAAGTAGTGGAAGAGACTTGGGGAAAAGGGATGAAAGTTATGGGCTAATAGCAGTGGTACTTATGTGATCTAGCCACAGAGCCCTTTACCTTATTAGAGGGACAAAACAACTAGAATAAGGTTATTTGAGTATTCCGTGAGGATTGGAGGAAAGTCGAGGTAACACGCATGCCTTAAAGGACCAATGAAACAAGTACAGGGTTGGAAGAAGGGTACTGCAAGTCTGAGATAACCTTAGAATTGGGGCGACAAAGATATGTAGCGAGGCCGAGGTTATCAATCAAGAAAATGACCAGATCGATGGTTGCTTGCAGGCTAGGTGGTTGCGTACTCAAGGAGATAGATTGTTAAGGTTGGAGGGTTGACCAATAGGTTTTGGACAACAATTTTGATATGGCCTAGTTAGGGCTTCTTCCAATGTAGAGAGCCATCTTATGGTTTGCCCAAATCTTAGTGAAAGAATAGCCTAGATCTATGATGAAGGAAGAGGGTTGAGACCCTAGAAAGGGAGGCAAATGACTCTTTGATTGTGGGTAGAAGTTTGAGATGGAAGGACAATGACAACGGTTTGAACAACAATTGTAATTAGCCGTAAAAACACAGATATAGAACACATCTTATCATTGTTGGTGGGTTGTTTGGAATAGCCTTAGATCTAGACAATTTAAGGAGACAAATTGCAAAAGAAACGGCAGCCTTGGAAGCCCTAGAATAGTCATGGTGTTGAATGTGTATGGGTAATTTTGCAATTTAAGGAGACAAATTACAGAAGAAAGGGCAGTCTTGGAAATCCTAAATTAGTCATGGTGTTGATTGTATGGGTAATTTTGGAATCCTTAAGGGTTGACCTTTGAAGAAAGAAAGGGCAGCCGAGAGGGCTACATCTGGTGCGAGCTTGGAGCAGCATTCTGGAGCATCCTGGACGTTGACAAGTGGGTAGCCTATAGGACCTCAAGTACAATGTTCATGAAAGGAATCAATGGGTTGTTAGGAGGAATTGTAATGGAGCCCTAGTTCAGCTTATGAAAGGAACCATATGGTTGACAAGAGGGCATATCCAGAAGACCTAAGAAGCAGACTTCTTAATGGACCTAGAACGCTGCTAGTGTGCAAATCTGTGAGCCAAAGTTCAGTGACACAAAAGGAGTTGTGATCGTTGATAGTGGCAATTGAAGATGCAAGTGCACTAATCAGCAGATTGGGAATGAAGAGGACCCGCCAGATGTGTTCAAGGTACGTTGATTGAAAGGGGTATATTGCGTGTTGTCAACAAGTACGTCAAGTGTACTTTGTTTAGCGTAGATTGGTGGTCATAGCACTTGACACCATGCCCTAGTTGTGTCCTTATATTAGGGTTGTATGTAAGGGCCATGATCTCTAGTACGGGAGCCCTAAGAAAAATTGTCATGTGCACTAGTTGATTCACTGATGTTACTTCGGTGGGAAAAGTAGATGTGTTCTTGCAATTGAGTGTGTTGTATTATAGTTGATTATGAGAGCATAAATAACACATAATAAATTGAATAACAAACAAATGGAGCCACAAATTAGCAAAAGATACTTTTAAGTGAAATTCACTGCATATAGGTATGCTAAATCACCTTCATTTATGAAAAATTGCCTCCATTTTCTCTGACTGCTACCTTCATTTCTTTCTCTGTCTGCTTCCTTCATTTCCTTTTGCACACCCAACAAATGAAAGCAAGACCGAACTACAATAAATGTGAAAAAAAGGAAAACAAAGGAAAATGAGTACAACACACCCAACAAATGAAACAAAAAGACCAAACTACAAAAAATGAGCCCAAAAAAAATTTGGGCAAAATGAGTACAACTCAAAGCATGGCCATGCTCAAACTCAGAACAAAAAAAAATAAAAAATAAAAGAAATGCATACAAGAACAAAGAAAAAATTGCAAATATCCCCTTTGCACATCATCTCTCCTACAATGTGCTCTCCTCTGCTGAAAGGAAAAAAAGTGGGTTGAATAAGGTTAAAAAATAAACACAATTAGTAATGGTAAGCATATTTATTATTTCAAAACCAATAGAAAACAAACCTCCCCTAGAGTTTGTTTCAAAATGATGGACACACTTTTTTGTATTCAACTTCTTCATGCTCATCAAAACAAGCTATCTACAACAAATACAAAATGAGGTATTAGAATCATTATATAAGTTAAACTAAAGAGTCAAACACAATAATTAATCGTAATAAGAAATACACCTTCCTGTAAGATTGTTATATAAAAGGGGAGAGTCCATTTTGTATTTCATGTATTTATGCTCAATGGAACAAGCCATTTTCACTAGATATACAATAAAATATTACATTTCTAATCGAATTTAAACTAGAGAGTTTCAAGGCATGAACTTGTCTCGAGTCCAATTATATTTTGTACTATAATTCAAAAAATATAAATTTTATAAACTAGACGTACTTCTACTACAAGTAATACAAACAATGTTTTCATAAGATGTAAAATTTTCGGGAAAAGGAATCTAAACATATCTAAACATATTGAACAATGAAAATCCCAGGGTCCACAAGGCAATAATGTTGTATGTTATCACGATGGTTGATTGATTGAAGGGTCAGTATGCTTGTTTTCTCATCCTTACACACCTCCTCTATAAGGCACGTTGTGTGGGGGTTTGCATGTAATGTGGAGCAAGAAAACATACGTTGCACCATCCTAGACATTGCAACTATAGTCACTCACTGCACAAAGTAATATTATATATGAGATCACAAATAAACCACGAAAGAAAATGAATAACAAATATACAGAGCGACAAATTAATCATACACATACCTGTTCGCCCTTGGCTAATGTTATAGCGGCAACAACCATGAACAATAAGCCCTGAAATTGTGAAGCTCAATATAACATATAACATTTCCCTAGACACTGCAACTATAGTCACTCACTGCACAAAATAATATTATATATGACATCACAAATAAACCACGAAAGAAAATCAATAACAAATATACAGAGCGACAAATTAATCATACACATACCTGTTCTCCCTTGGCTAATGTTATAGCAGCGACAACCATGAACAATAAGCCTTGAAAGTGTGAAGCTCAATATAACATTTCCCTTTATTTTGTATCAAATTTCTTGGAAAATATCAAACCTCGCACCCATTAACAAGATCATACTACCCTGAAGCCATGAGAAAAGGATAAATGAATTCGCAAAAAACAAATATTCCAGTCGTTTAAAGGACAATATTCTTATTGAGGAAAAAAATATGGCTCACCAATCATCCAAGTTGTGTTGGTAGAATGTTAGGGTATCTTCTCCTTGACCTTCATAGAGTATATAATTGTGGTCTCTCACTACACAAAACAAATTGATATAGTTGAGTGTGAGACCACATAGAAAACATATAATAAATGGAAAAACAAGCAAATTGTACTTCTACTGTGAGTAATACAAACAATATTTTCATAATATGTAAATTTTTTGGAAAAGGAATCTACGCATATCTAAACTTATTGAACACTGAAAATCCCAGGGTCCACAAGGCAGTAATGTTGTATCTTAGCACGATGGTTGATTGATTGAAGGGTCAACGTGATCTCAGGGTTTTTTCAATTGCTCGATAATTATGGGCGATCTCCGAAATTTTTCAATTGTCTGACATATGTCAAGGGGAAAGGGTTACTAGTTTCAAGCTAGAACTTTTGAAAAAACATTTGTTGCTTCAACAACTTCTTATTTGGATAGAGGATTTGTGTACATAAGGTTGAGCTATCCTGATTTATAACTTATTAAATTGCATCAGTGGCTAGTCATTTCAAGGTCACATGTAGAAGTTTTGGAAAGATATGTAAATAACGATCTTATAACAAACTTTTGTATTTTAGATGAAAGTCGAGCATAAGGTCAAGTTTTTCCTTGTTTTCGAGCATTTAAAGAGGGTGATGTAGTAAAGGAAAAGAGAAGGTTTGTTCAAAGGTCTGAACAACAATTGTAATTAGCCCTAAAAACAGGGATATAGAACGCATCTTATCACTGTTGGTGGGTTGTATGGAATAGCCCTAAATCTGCACAATTTAAGGAGACATATTGCAAAAGAAAGGGCAGGCTTGGAAGCCCTAGAATAGTCATGGTGTTGACTGTTAATGGGTAATTTTGGAATCCCTTTAGAATGCATCTTATCATTGTTTGTGGGTTGTTTGGAATAGCCCTTGATATGGACAATTTAAGGAGACAAATTGCAGAAGAAAGCGCAATCTTGGAAGTCCTAGATCAGTCATGGTTTTGATTGTATGGGTAATTTTGGAAGCCCTAAGGGTTCAGCTTTGAAGCAAGAAATTTTTGTCCAAAGTATCTTGGGAAGAGCGGACCTCCCCAACTGGGATAGTATGTGGGCGATCCTCCGTCAAGAAGAACTCTGTCGGTTCACCAAGAGACAGTACAACACCGGACCAGGTAAAGTGAAGAAGGAAGAGGAAGATGATGCAGCCTTGGCATCAAAGAGGCAACAAGGGAAAAAGAAGTGAGATCTGTCTAAAATCAAGTGTTTCCAGTGCGACAAACTAGGACATTTCGCGAGAAATTGTCCTCAAAAGAAGGAAGGACAAGGAAGCTTCTAGCTCCAAGGCTGTTGTGGCGTACGATGGCTCCGAAGATGATGTAGC
This sequence comes from Pinus albicaulis, assembly GCA_034641835.2. NCBI lineage: Eukaryota > Viridiplantae > Streptophyta > Pinopsida > Pinales > Pinaceae > Pinus > Pinus albicaulis. The sequence goes on along the minus strand of CM076573.1, from coordinate 573,995,461 downwards.
CATGAGCGCTCATGAACCACAAAAGCAGGGCGACATGGATCAGTAGAGTAACTAGAGAGTGGTGACGAGATCCTTGAGTAGCCCAACTCTTGGATCACATCCGTGCTACAGGAGCCTTAAAACAGTAGCGAGACAAGTGGAGCAGTGGATGCAGAGAATCACAGATGGACCAAAGGCGGACCTAAACGCTGAGAGGGAGCAGTGTAGTGCAAATGCTACAGCAGCGTAGCAGTGCAACACAGAGGGGATTAATGTGACTTCAATAGCGCATTGCAGGGTGGCTTACGCAGAGCAGAGCTACAGCAGCGCAGTGGCTTCAAGAAGACAGCGCAAAGCAGCAATGCAATGGCTTCATGAAGACAGCGCAGAGCAATAGCCTATGGAGCTTCATTGATGAGGATGCAACCCAACTGACTTGTCTGTCAAAGATTGGTCAAGAGTTTTCAGTTGCTTCTCTCAGCAATTGAGTTGCAGTGTAGCAGTTGGCAGCACGATGCAGCAAATTGAGAGGGAGTTGTAGTACAGATGTGGCAGTGGCGGTCGCAGCGTCATGGGCAGAAGTACGGGATAGCGGCAGCAGCGCAGTGATGAAGGGCAGCAGGACAAGCAACAACGCATAGACCCACACCAGAGATCAGTGCAGTACTTCGGAGTGAAGCAGTGTAGGAGTACTTCGGAGTGAAGCAGTGTTTTCCTACAGCACTTTCCTCGCTAAGAGGGATTGTTGAGATTTTGTGGTGTTGGGGTAGCTTCGGATGTGCTCTAGCTCCCAAACTTTGTGGATGGACTAGAGTACATGAGATCTCCAAGATCGATAAAGGGATTTGAGAATTTCCATCCGGTTTGAGAGAAAATTAATAAATTAATATTTTTAATTAAGGACCCTAAGTCTAACTTAGGAAAATTAAATATTAAAGGTAATTAATTTAAACATGTGATGGAAATGACTTGAATCACATAGATCAAGCGTTTTTTAATCTTAGCCGTTGAATCAAGATTAGATCACGACCGTTCGTTTCCCAACAACAAAAGTATAAAGGAAAGGCTTAGGGTCAGTTGGAGAACACACACATACAGTGGAAGAGCACTGAGACTAAGCTGGACTTCTAGGGCATGGTCTGCTAAGAATTTCGAGAAGTGTTTCAGCTGCATCGAGCGGTAGTATAGGCTAAGGGGATGATCTGATCCAGAGCCAAGAGTCAGCAAGAGGCATAGAAGCAGCAGTTAGAGCAGCGCAGAGGGAGCATCAGCTACGCAGCCACTACACAGCACAGAGGGCTTTAGTGCTACGCAAGCCCAGAAAGGGTAACGCAGAGGCAGCAGGAGGCCATCAGGGCTTACACAAGCCAAGCAGAGGCAACACGGAGCTGAGCAACGTAGGGGCACCAACAGGCTACTAGAGCTGACACAGAGGGCTTCAGAGCACTGCTAGGGTTTCTTAAGACAGAAAGTGGCTGAATTCTGTAAATCCTGTTTGAGGGTGTGAATCAGTCGAGTTTTTCGTCTCCGGAACTAAGGTATTGCTGCAGATTTTTGTTTTCTCTGTCAAGTTAACCAGTAAGGTGCCCAAATTTGTTGTACTTAGAATCTACTTTATAATATAAACCCTTCAGCAGCCAAAAGACCGATTTTCCCACATTGGGTTTTTCCGGCGACAATTGTCCAGAAAATCTTGTGTGTCAATTTGTTTATGTGCATGTATTCAGTCCAGAAAATCTTGTGTCACTTTCTCTATGTGCATGTATTCAGTTTAGATCTCTATCTGTGAAGAACTATTAATGTGTTTACTTCGATGTTAATGCTGTCAGATTAATAACTTAATTAAGTAGGAGTAGTATAACCAGATTTAATAGTAGAGTTTCTGCATAAGTAATATTCCTAAATTTTCACATACATGACTCATGGGCAAGAGTTCAAAGATGAATTTCCCTTCAATGAATTTTGTCATCTGAGGGAAAACTGTAGATCCCACAGCTATAACAAAGGAAGTGGGTACACGCAGGGCAATGACCTGCAACGTATCGCGGGTAGACTTTTTCTGCCTATTTTTGATGGGACATCAAAGAGTACAGCAAAGGCTTGGGTGGAGAAGCTAGAAATATATTTTCAATTGAACCAAATGACGGAGGTAGAGGCCATCAAGGTGGTAGCGCTGCACCTAGAAGGGGAAGCTCATGATTGGTGTTTCCATGTGATGACCACATTAGGTCACGCAGGGGTGACTGCATATGCAAAATTCACCCAGAAACTAGTAGAGAGGCTTGACCTGAAGGGCCTTTGAATGATGATAACCAGAGGGATTTGAGACGAAGGAAGCTATGCATCACTTGCTAGGAACCATGGGCGTCGGGTCATCGTTGTGCCGCAGGGAAGGCACACTACATTGAGGTCTTCTACGACAGTGAGGGAGAAGAAGAGGCATATGAGGAGTTGGAAGGAGATGCCAATGTTGATGCACCAGGAGGAGATCCACCACCCCCGCCCCCCCCCCCCCCCCCCACTAGCAGAAGGAGGACGAGCATTTGCTCCAACAGGAAGAGTCGTTGCATCCATGCAAGGAGTTCCCAAATATTTGACACTGAGAATCTGAGGCACGATCCAAGTACAGAGTGTTACGGTATTGGTGGACAGTGGGGCCGCACAAAATTTCATTGATACTCAACTAGTGCAAAGGAGGGGCATACCAACTGAGAGTTTTGATGGTTTCTCTGTATTGGTTCCAAATGCCAAGACCATGCAGTGCGCGAGATATGTTCCAGCGTTTACGGTAATCATGGGAACATATACAGTGACAGATCATTTTTTTGTGGTCGACATCCCAGACACCTATGTGATATTGGGTGTGCAGTGGTTGATTACGCTGGGAAAGGTCACTACAAATTGGGAGACATTGGAGATGGAGTGGATGGACAATAAAAGCGGGAAGCGCCAGATGGTCAGAGGCAGGCACACATATCAACCCCAAACAGTCTCGGCACACCAGACAGAGGCGAATTTCGGGAAGGGGGGCATAGAGTGGGCAGTGGAGCGGCGTATTTCAAAGGCAGGAGTCACAAGGCAGTTTGTACACCCCGATGTGCAATTTATATTGGACCGCTACCCCACACTCTTTGGGGACATACCACCGGGGTAGCCACCAGACCAAGGGTTCGAGCACACTATTGAGTTGGAGAAGGGGATCCAAGCAGTGATTACCACTCCCTATAGGCACCCTAAGGCCTACAGGGATGAGATTGAGAGATCCATCCATGAGCTCTTCGCATTAGGACACATCCGGCCCAGCACTAGACCCTTTGCTTCTTCTGTAGTGTTGGTGAAGAAGGACGGCACCTTACGAATGTGCATCGACTACAGGGCTCTGAATAAGAAAACCATGAAGAACCGATACCCCATTCCCAGGATTGATGAGCTAATGGATGAATTGAGCAGATAGAAGTTCTTTTCCAAGATCCATCTGAGGTCAGGGTACCATCAGATCTAGGTGAGGGATCAGGATGTCCCCAAGACTACTTTCAAATGCCACTATGGCCACTTCGAGTTCTTGGTGATGCCCTTGGGCTAACCAATGCTTCGGCCACTTTCCAATCTTGTATGAACCACATCTTCCATGGCTAGTTGATGAAGTTTGTGCTAGTATTCTTCGACGACATTCTCATCTATAACCGCATATGGGAGGAACACTTAAAGCATATTGAGGCTGTATTGCGTATCTTGGAGGAGCAGCATTTCTATGCCAAGCTATCCAAGTGCGAATTTGGACTTACATAGATGCTCATTGGAGTGGATGGAGTAAGGGTCCATGAGCAGAAGATTTGGGCCATTCAGGATTGGCCGGAACCAAAAAATGTAACAGAACTTTGGTGGTTTGAAGGCATTTTCACCTACTATAGGAAGTTTGTCAAGGGGTTTTCACAGCTTGCATCACTCCTCACGGACCTCACCAAGAAAGGGGCCTTTTGTTTGACAGATGTTGCACAGGGGGCCTTTGACAGGCTCAAGGAGGTGATGAGTAGTTTTCCGGTGTTGGCATTGTCGGACTTCACGAAACCCTTTGTGCTGGAATGTGATGCTTCAAGAGAGGGAGTTGGCGCAGTTCTAATGCAGGGGGGGCATCCAATAGCTTTTGAGAGTAGAAGCTATTGCCGCATGAGAAGTTGTATTCGATATACAACAAAGAGATGTTGGCCATCATGCATGCATTGGCCAAGTTCTGGTAGTATTTGGTGGGTAACAAATTTCGGGTAAGGACGAACCACAACAGTCTATGGTTCTTCCTTGAGCAAAAACAGTTCCAGGAGAGACAATAGAAGTGGGTCAGCAAAATCCAGGCCTACGATTTTGACATCGAGTATGTCAAAGGGAAGAACAATGCAGTGGTGGATAGCTTGTCTCGGAGGCTAGCAACGTTGTCTTTTATGAGCCTTGATGCAAATTGGAGAGCTCAGCTATTGGTAGATTATTCCAAGGACCGCTTCGCTTGTGAGGTATTGGATGGACAGGAGACCGATGACCTGTATCGAGGTGATGGATGGAGCAAGGCCCCCATGGCCAAGCACTAGATCTAAGAGAGCCAGGACATACTCTGTGCTCTCAAGGACAACTTGGCTACAGCGCAAAACCAACAGAAGTTGTATGTAGATCGAAGCTACATGCAGAGGCAGTTTGAGGTGGATGATTTGGTCTACCTCTGTCTTCAGCGATAAAAGCAGTCTACGCTGAAGCAAAAGGGAGTTGAGAAGCTCAAACCTGCTTTTATGAGCCATATAGAGTGTTTCGACGTGTTGGGGAGGTAGCATATGAGTTGGAGCTGCCAACTGGGATGAGGATCTGTTAGGCCTATGTAATTTTAGCAGATTGGTGAGACTAAAACTGCAGAAACAACATCGTTTCAACCACTTTGGAATTCTAGGATCTAGCCCTCCTGAATCCGGAGGGGGATCTCTCCAATAAGTGCAAAGATAGATTTGTCTTTGAAGTTTTGGGTGAAAATGTTAAGCTAGTTATGAAGGCCAGGGGTTTGTTTTGTTTTTTGGATGGTTGAGCATGAATGTTACTTGAGGGGAAAGTTCTAAGTGCAAAAGTTTCAAAAGTGAGAAGTTGCAAGCAAATAGAACAGCTTTGGCTGATAGATAGATATAACGCTGGTTTTTAGTCCATTGGGCTATGGAGTCATATCTGGGCTTTAATTGAGCAACAACATCAAGGGTGATCCAAGGGGCAAGTCATCTATATCACAAGATTATTGAGATTAAAATGATGGAATGGAAACAATAAAGTGTTGGAAGGGTGGAAACTGATAATAATTTCTCAAGGGATTTATAGTCAGTCCAAACAAGAAAAAAGCCTCTTAAGTAACTGTTTAAAACCAACAAGAACAGGGCTAACCATAAACTTCTTGGGCAAGTCTGTATTAAAGTAGTTTAATTGACAAACAATCCAGTAATCCACATAATTACTTTCAGAAAGTATGAAAACACATAAGAGAAACACAATGTAACCTTAAGATCAGATAAGGTACTTTTAAACCTAGTATGCTTTCAGTCAACACCAAGGGAAACTTCCAGAATCTGCCTTTGGAGAAAAGAATCTAGGAATCAGGGCAAACCATATCTTCTCTAGTCTAACTTTAATAGCAAATGATAGAAATCACATTCAAGAGCAATGTTCAAACAGAAGGACGAGGGAACGCCAACATTCCTAACTGTTTAAACTGTATTAAATCATTCTTAAATAAACAAATTTGAGGAAAACATTAAGATAAAGATTTCTCAGCCAGAGAAGGTTACTGATATACAGTAGATCCTAACCCTGTTTAAACTGTTCCTTACAGCAGAATATGAACAATATGGCATACATAGAAGGAAAAAACAATTAACAAAGAAAGAAGCACTTCACCAGTAATATAGACCAGGATCCCAAGAAAAAGCTTGTTATTGATGTCAAACCAGTTACAGTCTTCAAGTCCAATGTTTCAGTTCAGCAATCATCTTCACTATTCAGCCTAACTACTCTATCACAAACAGAGCTTCAAGGGCCAGTGAACACTATATACAAATAGAAGTCTCGAGCTCAAATGTATTTCAAAGTTTTGCAACCAACAATTTCTCATCTTCTACAGCAGTATTTATAGAAGGAGGAGGCGGTGAGAACCTAAAAGATCTCAAGGGTCATTAATATAGATTAAATGACTTCTCGGCCCTTTGAGGGGCTCGATGGAGAAGTGAACAGGTGGACTACTGTATTAATGTTTACAATTATGAATTTAAAACTCGATGGGAGTCTTATTTGACTTTGAGGCTCGGCGCGCTGTGTGGAGTAACTCTGTAAATATTTTCTGCGTTGATTTCTTTGCAGAAGTAACTCCCTCGCTGTGCTGGAGGCGAATATCAGATTTTCTTCAATAACTTCGGCCTCTGTTTGAATGGTTTGAGGCAACAGGTGGCTCTGTGGTAGCTGAGGAATTAATTTGCCTCAAGATGTGGCGGTGGAGGCTTTTTGTCTGATAAAACACTTTAGGTTTTCTTTAAAATGTGTTTTGAGTCGGGGATTAGGATTTTGATGATCATCTTAGCCGTAATCCCCGTAATACTGTCTTCAATCTTCATCTGTTGTGCTTTATCTTCAAAACTGATACTCTTTAACTGTTCTTTTGAATAAAACAGTGTCTCGTCGATGTGCAGGGCCGCATAGGCCATTTTACTTGCTATCAATGCTCATGAAACATTGATAAATCATTGAATTCAAACCTGTGAATGGTTCTTTTTAATAGCTCGAAGGCGCAGGAAATGTCTTTCCTAACCCTCGGCTTTCCTTCCTTATACAATGGAAAACCATTAAAACATCTGCAAAACACAAAAACAATTAAGAAATCCTGTGTTTTTAGGTTTAGACTGCTTCAGAAGGCGGGAAAGATCGTGGCCGATGGATGGCTGCATCCAACGGTGGAGATTTTATTCAGAGGCGATTAAAGAGATCGCAAAATCACATCGCAAATATTTGCGATGAGTGATCAGGGGTTTCACATAAAAATGCGATTGCGCGATGGAGGGATTTAATGGGCAAAATCTTTATAATCAACGAAATATGACATTTTTCGACTTACAAAGGGAAAAGGCATTTTTTATATGAATGGCGGGGGTATCATATGATGGGCCCGGCGGGGTTGATCGCAATTGTAAAAAGTGTGATGGCGGATATATGCGATGTGCGGAAAATGCGATGGGTTGATCGCATCGCATAAATTTGCGATGGATCACTGGATGTGAAACAACAAATATGCGACTTGCGATATGCGATCGGGCGGAACGATCGCATCGCAAGTTTTTGCGATGAGTTAATGAAACGCACCATAGAAAACGCGATAATGCGATATTGCGATTTGCGATAAGCGGTGAGCCATAATTTATATGATATAAACTTTATAATAAAGTTATATAATAACGTATGGCGGAGTATGAAAAAGGGGAAGTGGTTAGAAAGGCAGGGCTTTATAACATAAAGTCTTTATTATAAAGTCCTATGGGTTATTTGAGGGGTTTCGGCAAAGCTAAAGAATGAGTCTTCAACCTTAATAAAGTGGATTTTCATGAATGGAAGAAGGGAACTCATGAAAAATAGAGGAATTCACGGAGGAAAAGGGGAAGCAAATGAAGGTTAGTTCTGAAGTTGGGGGAGGGAAAAATGGCCTTTGCAGCAGTGATCTGGCTTGGAAATCAGCAGGATTTCTAAGTGTAAAATGAGAACAGCAGTGAAGTTTTGGATAGAGGGAAAAGGCAGGAGGCCTTAAAGAGACTTCAAGAGCCAACAACTTTTAGTGATAAAATTTGTTCCTTAGAGGCTCCAAATAGTTTTAGCCACCTTTTGGTATAACAAAATATTATAGGTGGCTAACAGTGGCTCCACTTGGGGATGGTGCCTTTCTTGAAGGCATCAAGAACTTCAGACTTGTATTCTCTGGGAGGTTGACCAGGTGCCTCATCCTTTGGATTGCTCTTCTTTTGCTGGATGATCTAGCTTTGAAAACATATTAGCAGCCATGAAAATAATGGATTTTCATCTACAAGCTTTCTACCTACCCAATCCTACTGATCTAACATTTTTCTTCATCAGAGTGCACTTGGATTGGCAAACTCTTTTCACAACATTTTATTCTTTTGAAAGCATAAAAACTAATCTAATTCTACTCCTTATTTTTCCCCGAACTCATATTAAACAGTTGAGCTCAGATTCTTTTCTACCTAATCTACTGTCTGTTGGGATTAAACTGTCCAACACACTTTCATTCTCTAAATTCTACAACAGAAATTTAAAAACAGTCAAGTCAAGATTAAGCTGTTTGACTTGCTGTGATCTAGGGCACAAAAACAAGCTGCACATAGATTATTATTTGCAGAAAATTAAAATCAAAATGGAAGGCTTAAGATCTGAAAGTTTCTCATCATGGCCTTCTCTTTTCTTCACAGCTCTGTTTTTGCTTTTGTTTGAGTTGTCTCTTCCTTGATATCTGATTCAGATTCTGGGCAAATTAGAACCAATTTTTCTCTTTTATGACTTAGAAAATAAAACAGTTTTGAGTCATCTCTCTTTGGAAACTTTGGTTCAGATTTTGAGTTTGTTTGAACCTTTAATTTCTATCCTAATCTATCTACTGATAAGCCAAGATTAAACAGTTTGGCAAATCAAATTCACTACCCTATCAGCAGAAAATTTAAAACTAATTAGTCAAGATTAGGCTGTTTGACTAACTAGAAGTGTGGTTATCAGGAGTGGCTTTTAAGCTTGCACACTTTCAGATTTGTTACTCTTTTTTGGTACGGGGCTATACCTTGCTTGTTTTCATTTCTGCCCTCTTTTCTTTCTTTTCTTTGTTTTTGTATTTTTTGATTTTTCATAACTTTGAATGCAATGATGGATGGAATATTCATAATGGAAGAAGGATAAAAGGCTTCAAAACATAAAATGGATCAAAAGAAGTAATGCTTAAGCATCCTGCCATTGACAGAACCCCCAAACAATTCTTTTCCATCCAGTTCCTGTAAGAAAAATGCATTGTTACCAGCAACTGAATGAATAGAGTAAGGGCCAAGCCATAGGTTGTCAAATTTTCCATGCTTGCCCTTTTCTTCCCTCCTTGAGTCCCACTTTAAAACTTTGTCCCCGATCTTGAAATTGCCAGCCTTTGTTTTTTTGTCAAAAAGCCTTTTTATGTTGTCATGTTTCTGCAATGCTTTGTTATACACTTCCTCTCTGGTCTGCTGAAGATGGATGGTCTGATTTATTCTCCTGGTCATGTCATTTTCTTCAGTCTGCAACTCTTGAATCAACTTCATAACTGGTACACCAAGGCTGTTTGGAAAAATTGCATCGGTACCATACACAAGCTGGAAAGGTGACATACCAATAGATTTCTTCAAAGTTAGCCTGTCAGCCCAAAACGCATGGACCAGCTTTGTGTGCTAAGACTTTTTGTTGTCCTCCAACAGTTTTTTGATTATGTTCACTAAGCTTTTGTTGGAAGATTCTGCAAGTCCGTTACCCTGAGGGTAATAGGCTGTGGAATGCCCCAATGTTATTTGGTATCTATGACAGAAGTCAACCATTTTCTTTGATCCAAATGCGGCTGCATTATCTGTGATGATCTTGGTAGGACAGCCAAACCTGGAAAGAATGTTAGTCTCTATGAACTTTATGATAACTGAATCATTGGCCTGCCTACAAGGAATGGCTTCTATCCACTTAGTGAAATAGTCGGTGGCAGTGAAAATCCATCTATGCTGGGCAGAAGATGGTGGATGGATTTCTCCTATGAAGTCAAGTCCCCACTGTTGAAAAGGGGCTTCAACAGTGATTGGGTGCAGAGGAAGGGGTAGCAGCTTTCTTTTTCCCTCAAATAGCTGGCACTTATGACAGGCAATGATCATTTTGTGTATATCGGGAAAAAGAGTGGGCCAATAGAAACCAGCCCTCAAAATTTTGTTGGCTGTTGACTTCCAGTACAAATGACCCCCACACTCTCCTTCATGGAATTCCTGCTTAACCTTCTCTGCATCAAACTCAGGCAAACATTTAAGCAATATTCCACTTGCATTTTTCCAATAAAGACATCTATCTATAATGCAATATTTTACTGCTTTCAGCTTCAAGAACCTTGGCTTTGTTTTCGATAAACCAGGAGGTGTATTCAGATTAAGAAAAACATAAATAATATCAGCGTACCAAGGAGAATTCATAAAATGGTCTTCAACAATGGGAGTTGAGAATTCTTCTTGGTTATCCAAAGCATTAATCATGTTAATATCAAGAACTTCACAATTTGATTCAGCCATTAATCTAGCTAGACCTTGGCCTTTGATGAGCTTAGTGGGTTTTATCTCTAAATCATATTCAAGAATAACAGCAATCCACTTACCTCTCTTACCATCTGGGTCCTGTGTTAGAATATCTTTGACAACTGAATTTGGGACAAAGGCAATGATGTGTGAATGAAGGATGTATACCCTAAAGTCTTTCAATGCTTTCACCAAAGCAAAAGCTTGCTTTTCCATAATGTTATACTTCAAAAGGGCATCCCTCAATGCCTTGCTAAATAATGCAATAGGCTGCTCTTGTCCTTGTGGATTTTTCTGTAAATGGACCGCAGCTATGGTATGTTCCGATGCAAATGAAAAAATATAAAAATCTTTTGAAACATCAAGACTTACAAGAACCGGTGTTTTGGTTAACGCTTGCTTTACCAGCTCAAAGGATGTCTTTGCTTCCAAGGTCCATTTTACCCCTTGCTCCTTCTTCAACATGTTTGTGATATCCCTAAGGAGCTCAGCTAAGTTGGGGATGAAGCTTCTTAAAAAGTTGATCTTCCCAATGAAAGATTGCAACTCTTTGATGTTTCGAGGATGAGAGATTTGCAATATGGCCTCAATCCTCTTGGGATCAATCTTAATACCCTCCTCTGAAATCATGTGCCCAAGAAGTTTACCTTCTTGGAGACCAAATAAAGACTTCATAGGGTTTAAAGATATCCCAAACTTTCTGCACTTCTCGAAAACTTTCCTCAAATGTTCTAAGTGTTCTTCATCTGTTTTTGGAAACACAGTGACATCATCAAGATAGATAATGATGAAGAAGCCCAATTCTTCCGAGAATGCTATGTCCATGGCTCTTTGAAAGGTTGCTCCAGCATTCATTAGACCGAAGGGCATTTTCACATACATGAAGGTGCCCCATGGTGTAGTAAAGGTTGTCTTTAATTGATCAGCGGGGTAAACCAAGATCTAATTATACCCTGAGTAGCCATCAAGCAAAGAAATTCTTCTAGACCCTACCACCCTTTGTAAAATATGATCCATTTTTTGTAAAGGATAGTTGTCTTTTAATGAAGCTTTGTTTAAATCTCTAAAATCTATACAAAGCCTGATTTCTCCAGTCTTCTTCCTAACAGACACCAGATTAGATACCCACTCAGAATATCTAATAGGGACAATAATACCAGCATCATACATTTTCATGATCTCCTTCTTAACCAAAGGCAGCTGTACCGGGTTTATTCTGCGCAGTTTCTGTTTGAATGGTTTTTGGTTCTCTTTGAGAGGGATTTTGTGCTGTATTATTTCAGTGTCATAGGACTTAAGATCTTCGCAACTCCATGCAAAAGCATCAGAAAACTCCTTAAACAGCTCTATATATTTGAGTTTAATGTGAGCTGGTAAGGTTTTAGACAGTTTAACCATCTTCGGTTTTTCCTCACTGCCTATGTTGCATTCCTCCACTTCAGTCTCTACAGGTTCCAATTTTGGTTTCTTAGCCACGTCGTCAAAATCGAACAAATCTTCCAAAGGTGCTAGATCTCTAGGCAAACTTTCTTCTTTAGTGTGGAGAGTTTCTAATTCCTCTGTTTCATTCATAAGTTCGCTAAGCAATAGGTTAATATTGGCAGGCTCAGGAGACGGTTCTTCTTTACCAAGAAAGTTTTCTTCGCTGCAATCTGTATCATAATCTGAGTCCGAACTATGCAGTTCGAATTCATTTCTGAATTGCATGAAGTCTTCTATTTGTTTGTCATTGTCAAACACTTGCCAATATTTTTTGTTATCAGGCACTGCTGGTCTAAATTTCATCGAAGTCGTGTTGTCTCCTGTTTCATATGGCGTTAGACATGTCCTGGCCGCAAAAGCTAAATTGTGAGCTGCAATGTTTCTTTTTCTTGGGACAAAAGACAGTTTGGACTCCTCGAATGTTTGTAAAAGGTCCATGACATCGTTCCGATAGGCTCTAAGTCTGGGATGATTTGCGTTATACTCCCCGTTGACTTGCCTAATGATTAACTCAGAATCCCCATACACATTAATTCTTCTGGCTCCTAACTTCTTCAAGAGATGCAAGCCTAAGAGAAGGGATTCATATTCTGCTATGTTATTTGAACACTGAAAGTTTAATTTGCATGAAATGCATTCTGTGTGGTTGTTTTCAGTGTTAGTGATCCAAACACCTGCACCAGCGTTATTTCTAGTGCATGACCCATCAAAATACATACTCCACAGAGGACTAGTCTTGGTTTCATCACGTTTACTGTCCTCTTCAACTATCGTGCCTTCTGATTATTCATGATTAGCAGCGCCCAATTGAATTTGTTTTATCTCTTCAGAGTTTTCAGTGAATGGAGATGCGCTTTCTTGACTCTCAATGTTCAAAGGTAAAGGACACCTAGTTTGTAGCTCGAGACCTGTGTTTTGTTCACTAGATTGTACAGGTTCAGCAAACTGTTTCGACAGTTCCGTGGTATTTACCTCCTCCTCTCTATCGATCATTAATCCTAATAACGTGATTCGTTCACTAAGTGCTTCATCGTTAAACATGATAAAAGAATCAAGGCTTGTACTTACGGAATAGAGAGGAGAGTTTTGAGGTCTGTCTTGACTTGTGACCGTGTATTGCATATGAGACTCTCTGTAAAGTCTTCTAGTCTGATTGAAAATAGGGATAGTCGCATATGTCATGTCCATCTGCATAGTTCCCTGCAACTTAGCCCCCCAAGATCTTGATAAAAGCATTCCATATTTTGGGGGTACATCAGCCACAACAATATCCATGAGTAAGCATTTGGCTGGAATCTGGGCTAAGTTAACACAGAAATCTTTGATTAGTCCTAAACATTTTACTCTACTGGAGTCAAAGGAGTATAGGTCCTTGTAAGGTCTGGTGATCTCTAAACCAAGGCTCTCCATCACAGCTTTAGGCATTAAATTATGAGAGGCCCCGGAATCATGCATAGCGTTGTGTAAAATTTTGTCATGAACGTTTAAACTTACGTAGAAAGGAGGAACAGGCCCCTCTTGATATCTACCTTCAATCTTTGGACCAAAAATAAGGTATGGCTGGTCATCACTAAGATTGACTGTATCTCCGTTTTCCTCTATATTCAAAGCCTTCAAAATTTGGGTCCTATATACATGTTGGGCAGCTAACTCAGTCAAAGGAACAGAGATTTTAATTTTGGAAATTTCCTGCTCCAGGCTAAAAGGAATTTGACTCTTTAAAGCAGTTGTCTCAGCCTTATTAGCTGTGATTCTATCAGCAATATCAAGTTGTTGATTGGTTTTATTTACACTTGACAAAATTGTTTTCACAAGAGTACTAGCTGGAGTGTTAGTACTACTAAGATCTGCACTCTGTTTTTCTTTGCTTTGAGTGCCTTTCTCTGTTCTTTTGTCAGAATTGACAGACACCGTTTTGTCTTTTTGTTTGACAACTTTAGGCTTGTTTGTAGTGCTGTTTTCTGAAGATTTGTCAGAGGTTTTGGTGTTGGGGGTTTGTTGACTGGTCTTGCTTCTAAGGTCATATTCTCTTTGAGGTTCTATGATGACATTTTCCATGTCTTGATAATCATTTTCATTATCATCTCTTTTGTCATCATAAGGTGTGTAAAGACCTTGTTTTCTATCATAATGAACTTCCAAGTCATCATCCTCTACCCCAAACATGTTGATATCCTCTTCCTCTGTTATGTCTTCTGTTTCCTCAACCTCACTTACATAGTTTTGATGAAAGGGAGGAGCGATCTGCTGATCATCTTCCCTAGGTCTGTTTGGAGGTTGGTTCCTTCTAACATTCTGATTCTGGTTCTGGTTTCTATTTTGAGGAGCGGTTTGATTTTGGCTCGCTTGTGCTCTCTTGATTATGCTCATCTCTTTCATCATTTTTTCCATCATTTTCTCCATTTTTGAGCTGGATGTAGAAGGTGTATTTTCCTCTCCAAAAGAGACTCTCTTCTCGTTTTTCATCCTTGCTCTTTTCTCCATTAAGTTGACTTCCACAGAAAGGGCGCCTCTTTGCATGTCTTCAAGGGTTGCAAAGTCTCTTTCTCTTAGCGAATAGGTCATATCAGCATCAAACCCTTCAGGAAATTTGTTTAAAGCGGAGCCTTGTGGAGGTTTAAGCTCTGGGGAAAGTGCATTATACACACTAATAAATCTAGTACAATAAGCCTGTACACTTTCCCCTGGGCTCCTATGGAGATTGTTGTAATCTGCAAGGACTTGGAGAGGATTTTTCCTTACTTCCCATTTGTTTAAGAATGTTTGATGGAAACCTTGGAGATCATTAATACTATGGGGGGCTAAGCCTTTAAACCATTTTCTTACTTCTCCCCCCAAGCTCTGAGCAAATAACCTAAGTTTGACAGAATCATTATCAATCTCATTTCTGCCGAAATAGTCATTCATCTTATCCACATGTTGTGATGCAGTTGTAGCATTATTACCATCATACAATGGAATTTTGGACTGATAGTCCTGTGGAATATTGACTAGTGGTACAGGAAGAACTAAAGGAGCATACCATGCTGCCATGATAGGAGGTGGAGGTGGATTTACAGGTGGGTTGACAAAAGGGAAAGTGGGCTGAAGTGGAGTGGTTTGAACAGTGGATGTAGGATGAGTAGAAGTGAATGGACCAGGAGTAGACTGCTGGGCTGATCTTGGGTGAGAGACACCTAGGTTGTGAAGGAAATGTAAATCAGGAGGTGTTGTTTCTCTACTACCAGGATGTTTACTTGTCTCCGGGGATGAAAGCGAAGATTCAGAGTCTAACTGGATTATACCATCAAATGACCTAGTTCTAAACGGGTTTACTAAGTCAGCTTGTGATTGTTGTAGAGCTGAAAGATTTTCAGGAACTGAATTAGCTCTCAAGGGTGATCTGAAAACAGTTGATAATTTAATCCTAGGAGACTTCCAAAGGATGCTTTGTGGGTCATCAACTATCTCAGGTGGATTAGGGTCAGGATGGGCTCTAGTGTGAATCTTTCTAGAAGCCACTATGCTGTGCTTTCAGACCCAAGTAAACAAGAAAAGTTCAACCAGATATGACAATCTTTAAGAGGTTAACTAATATGTTTACACAAATTTAATCCTACAGTCCTCTAACTGAGTTTTACTGATATTATAATGATAAGGGTTCTTCCCAGTGGAGTCTTAAGGTCTGTTAAAGATTGTGGAGTCGCCAAGTGGAAGTTTTTAGCTCTTTTCAGAGGTAAAAGGTTTTATGGTCCACCACCATGTTTATTTAATACCAATCTGAAAAAAATTTAGGTTTTTCTGAGTTGTTTTTTAGTAGTGTGGTCTCTAAGAATGTCCTAACTTTGTTTCAAAACTTAGCTACGGTTGTGAGACAAAGACAGTCTTCTCTTATGGCTAAGCTAGTTGATCTTTCAAGGTTAGATAAAGCCTTATGAGAATCCCAGGGTTTACCTAGTTTGTCATTGATTCAAACAAGTTTCATCTTGATTACCATTCTTTGGTAGTGCTTGAAAAGGCTGCTTTTTACTCTCAAGGTTTTATGAAGTGTTTAAAGGGAAAAATTCCCCAGTGGAGTCGCCAGAAATGTTAGGCCTCTGTAATTTTAGCAGATTGGTGAGACTAAAACTGCAGAAACAACATCGTTTCAACCACTTTGGGATTCTAGGATCTAGCCCTCCTGAATCCGGAGAGGGATCTCTCCAATAAGTGCAAAGATAGATTTGTCTTTGAAGTTTTGGGTGAAAATGTTAGGCTAGTTATGAAGGCCAGGGGTTTGTTTTGTTTTTTGGATGGTTGAGCATGAATGTTACTTGAGGGGAAAGTTCTAAGTGCAAAAGTTTCAAAACTGAGAAGTTGCAAGCAAATAGAACAGCTTTGGCTGATAGATAGATATAACGCTAGTTTTTAGTCCATTGGGCTATGGAGTCATATCTGGGCTTTAATTGAGCAGCAACATCAAGGGTGATCCAAGGGGCAAGTCATCTATATCACAAGATTATTGAGATTAAAATGATGGAATGGAAACAATAAAGTGTTGGAAGGGTGGAAACTGATAATAATTTCTCAAGGGATTTATAGTCAGTCCAAACAAGAAAAAAGCCTCTTAAGTAACTGTTTAAAACCAACCAAGAACAGGGCTAACCATAAAATTCTTGGGCAAGTCTGTATTAAAGTAGCTTAATTGACAAACAATCCAGTAATCCACATAATTACTTTCAGAAAGTATGAAAACACATAAGAGAAACACAATGTAACCTTAAGATCAGATAAGGTACTTTTAAACCTAGTTTGCTTTCAATCAACACCAAGGGAAACTTCCAGAATCTGCCTTTGGAGAAAAGAATCTAGGAATCAGGGCAAACCATATCTTCTCTAGTCTAACTTTAATAGCAAATGATAGAAATCACATTCAAGAGCAATGTTTAAGCAAACATAAGGACGAGGGAACGCCAACATTCCTAACTGTTTAAACTGTATTAAATCATTCTTAAATAAACAAATTTGAGGAAAACATTAAGATAAAGATTTCTCAGCCAGAGAAGGTTACTGATATACAGTAGATCCTAACCCTGTTTAAACTGTTCTTTACAGCAGAATATGAACAATATGGCATACATAGAAGGAAAAACAATTAACAAAGAAAGAAGCACTTCACCAGTAATATAGACCAGGATCCCAAGAAAAAGCTTGTTATTGATGTCAAACCAGTTACAGTCTTCAAGTCCAATGTTTCAGTTCAGCAATCATCTTCACTATTCAGCCTAACTACTCTATCACAAACAGAGCTTCAAGGGCCAGTGAACACTATATACAAATACAAGTCTCAAGCTCAAATGTATTTCAAAGTTCTGCAACCAACAATTTCTCATCTTCTACAGCAGTATTTATAGAAGGAGGAGGAGGTGAGAACCTAAAAGATCTCAAGGGTCATTAATACAGATTAAATGACTTCTCGGCCCTTTGAGGGGCTCGATAGAGAAGTGAACAGGTGGACTACTGTATTAATGTTTACAATTATGAATTTAAAACTCGATGGGAGTCTTATTTGACTTTGAGGCTCGGCGTGCTGTGTGGAATAACTCTGTAAATATTTTCTGCGTTGATTTCTTTGCAGAAGTAACTCCCTCGCTGTGCTGGAGGCGAATATCAGATTTTCTTCAATAACTTCGGCCTCTGTTTGAATGGTTTGAGGCAACAGGTGGCTCTATGGTAGATGAGGAATCAATTTGCCTCAAGATGTGGCGGTGGAGGCTTTCTATCTGATAAAACACTTTAGGTTTTCTTTAAAATGTGTTTTGAGTTGGGGATTAGGATTTTGATGACCGTCTTAGCCATAATCCCCGTAATACTGTCTTCAATCTTCATCTGCTGTGCTTTATCTTCAAAACTGATACTCTTTAACTGTTCTTTTGAATAAAACAGTGTCTTGTCGATGTGCAGGGCCGCACAGGCCATTTTACTTGCTATCAACGCTCATGAAACATTGATAAATCATTGAATTCAAACCTGTGAATGGTTCTTTTTAATAGCTCGAAGACACAGGAAACGTCTTTCCTAACCCTCGACTTTTCTTCCTTATACAATGGAAAAGTTAAAACCATTAAAACATCTGCAAAACACAAAAACAATTAAGAAATCCTACGTTTTTAGGTTTAGACTGCTTCAGAAGGCGGGAAAGATCGTAGCCGATGGATGGCTGCATCCAACGGTGGAGATTTTATTCAGAGGCGGTTAAAGAGATCGCAAAATCGCATCGCAAATATTTGCGATGAGTGATCAAGGGTTTCACATAAAAATGCGATTTTGCGATTGCGCGATGGAGGGATTTAATGGGCAAAACCTTTATAATCAACGAAATATGACATTTTTCGACTTACAAAGGGAAAAGACATTTTTTATATGAATGGCGGGGGTATCATATGGTGGGCCCGGCGGGGTTGATCGCAATTGTAAAAAGTGCGATGGCGGATATATGCGATGGGCGGAAAATGCGATGGGTTGATCGCATCGCATAAATTTGCGATGGATCACTGGATGTGAAACAACAAATATGCGACTTGCGATATGCGATCGGGCGGAACGATCGCATCGCAAGTTTTTGCGATGAGTTAATGAAACGCACCATAGAAAACGCGATAATGCGATATTGCGATTTGCGATAAGCAGTGGGCCATAATTTATATGATATAAACTTTATAATAAAGTTATATAATAACGTATGGCGGAGTATGAAAAAGGGGAAGTGGTTAGAAAGGCAGGGCTTTATAACATAAAGTCTTTATTATAAAGTCCTATGGGTTATTTGAGGGGTTTCAGCAAAGCTAAAGAATGAGTCTTCAACTTTAATAAAGTGGATTTTCATGAATGGAAGAAGGGAACTCATGAAAAATAGAGGAATTCACGGAGGAAAAGGGGAAGCAAATGAAGGTTAGTTCTGAAGTGGGGGGAGGGAAAAATGGCCTTTGCAGCAGTGATCTGGCTTGGAAATCAGCAGGATTTCTAAGTGTAAAATGAGAACAGCAGTGAAGTTTTGGATAGAGGGAAAAGGCAGGAGGCCTTAAAGAGACTTCAAGAGCCAACAACTTTTAATGATAAAATTTGTTCCTTGGAGGCTCCAAATAGTTTTAGCCACCTTTTGGTATAACAAAATATTATAGGTGGCTAACAGGATCCACAACATTTTTCACGTCTCATGCCTTAAAAAATCTCTTGGGCAGCAGGTGGTTGCCACTAGGGAATTCCCGCCTATTGATGATGAGCGGCATTTGGTTTTATAGTCGGAGGCCATTTTAGACACTCGGGAGAGGCAGCTAAGGAGCAAGGTAGTCAAATAATATTTGATCATATGGAGGAACCTTCCAAATGAAGATGCCACTTGGGAGAGGGAGAAAATTCTGCAGCATCCATCTTTGCAGTTGCTTAAGGACAAGCAACGTTTTGGCGGGGAGGACTGTAATATTCCTAATTAGCTGACAGCTAATTAGAAAAAATAATTTTTGCCAATTTTGTTTTTCTTAAGTTCAGTAGGTAAATAAAAGGGTGAAGGGACCCATAAACCCAGCAGTTAGAATAAAACCACTTTTCTAGAGCTAATGTGGACAGCACAGCTCTTGTGGGGCCAAAAAATGGCAGCGCAGCAAATGTGAAAACCAAGGGGCCAAGTAGCAGCACAGTTAATGAGTGGAGCCAAGGATGTGCAGCAAGTGTGAAAGTCAAGGGGCCAAGTAGTAATGAAGTTAATGAGTGGACCCAAGGATGTAGGGTTTCACGAGAATAAGGAGGGCAGCAATGGAATCATCCTTGCATACTCTGATTTTCTAGTCTTTACGACTTGAGCATGCTTGAGCTGTTTAGCCCTGTCTGCAGTGTTGTTTAGCATACGGGTGCCTCTGAGTGGAGATCTCAACCTCATCCTCAGAGGACTTCAAATGCCCGCTCAGGAGAGGAGTTTTATTGTTCGACGGGAGCAGCTTCAGTATCTTGGCATCAAGCCACATGCAGTCCCTCCTATAGCAGTGCAGTCACCCACTGATTTACGCAGTCCAGCAGCAGAGGAGTTCTAGAGAGCGAGAAATTCCAAGGCATTTCTGCTTGGAATCCAGTGAGGGGATCAACCTTTCAATATTTGAGCTTTGGGGAGCAATTACAACTAGTTTTTCTATAAATTCAGCCCATAGTTTTGCATACCCAACAGTTGTGCGCTTTCAAACCCTAGGAGGGTGATTTTCCGGGGTCAGCATTTCTGGAAAGCATCTTATCACTGTTCGTGGGTTGTTTGGAATAGCCCAAGATCTGGACAATTTAAGAAGACAAATTGCAGAAGAAAGGGCAGCCTTGGAAGCCCTAGAATAGTCATGGTGTTGACTATGTATGGGTAATTTTGAAATCCCTTTAGAAGTCATCCTATTACTCTTGGTGGGTTGCTTGGAATAGCCCTAGATATGGAAAATTTAAGGAGAGAAATTGCAAAAGAAAGGGCATTCTTGGAAGTCCTGGATTAGTCATGGTGTTGACTTTATGGTTAATTTTGGAAGCCCCAAGGGTTGAGTTTTGAAGAATGAAAGAGTAGCCTAGAGAACTAGATCTAGTGTGACCTAGTAGTAGCATTCTGGAGCATCCACGACGATGACAAGTGGGTAGTCTAGAAGACCTCAAGTGCAGTGTTCATGTAAGGAATCAATGGGATGTTACGAGGCAGGGTAATGGAGCTCTAGTTCAGCTTATGAAAGGAACGATATGGTTGACAAGAGGGCACATCCAGAAGAGCCAAGGAGTAGACTTCTTAATGGAGATAGAAGGCTGCTAGTGTGAAAATCCTTCGAGCCAAATTTCAGTTACACAAAACGAGTTGTGATCATTTATAGTGGCATCTGAAGATGCAAGTGCAGTGATCAACATATTGGGAGGCAAGAGGACCTGCCAGATGTGTTCAAGGTACGTGGACTGAAAGGGGTATAGTGTTTGTAATCAACAAGTAGGTCAAGTCTACTTTCTTTAGGGTAGCTTGATGTTCGTCGCAGTTGACACCAAGCCCTAGTTGTGTCCTTATATAAGGGTTGCATGTAAGGCCGATGATCTCTAGTACGAGAACCCTAAGACTGTTGTATTATAGTTTTTAATATAACAAGTAGAGGGTTTAAAAAGTTAAAATTTGTCATGTGCACTAGTTGATTCACTGAAGTTATTTAGTTGGGCAAAGTAGAAGTGTTCTTGCATTTGAATGTGTTTTTGTTCATGCTTTTAGACTCAAACCAGATTCTCGAGTGTTGTGGAAAAATCAACAAGCTTATGCTTGAATTAACCATACACAAAATTTCCCTCCCTCTGCTAATATTAGTAGCAATAATCATGAAAAATAAGCACTAAAGATGTGAACCTAAGTATAACTTTTCTATTTATTACATATCAAAGTTTTAGAAAAAATTCTTGAATCTCACACACACGAACAAGATCATACTCCCTCGAAACCATTGCAAAAGGATAAATCATTGTGCAAGAAACAAATATTTCAGTGTATTAAAGGAGAATAGTATTTTGTAGGAGAAAAGAATGTCTCACCCATCATGTTGTGCCAAGTTTGTAGAATTTCTAGTGTATCTTCACCAGTTGACCTTTGTAGATTATACAATTGTAGTAATTCACTACATAAAGAAGATCATTATAGTTGATTATGAGAGCATAGATAACACATAATAAATTGAATAACAAACAAGCAGAGGCACAAATTAGCAAAATATACTTTTAAGTGAAATGCACTGCATATAGGTATGTTAAATCACCTTTATTTATGAAAAATAACCTCCATTATCTCTGTCTGCTTCCTTCATTTCATTCTTTGTTTGCTTCCTTCATTTCCTTTTGCCTGCCCAACAAATGAAAACAAGACCAAACTACAACAAACGAGAAAAAAAGAAAAACAAAGGGAAACGAGTACAACACAACCAACAAAGGAAACCAAGACTAAACTACAAAAAATAAGCCCAAAAAAAAAACGAAGGAAAATGAGTACAACTCAAAGCATGGCCATGCTCAAACTCAGAAAACAAAACATGCAAACAAGAACAAAGAAAAATTGCAAATATCCCCTTTGCAAATCATCTCTTCTACAATGTGCTCTCCTTTGCTGAAAGGAAAAAAAGTGGGTTGAATAAAGTTAAAATATAGACACAATTAGTAATGGTAAGCATATTTCAACACCAATAATTATTCATAATAGAAAACGCACCTCCCCTAGAGCTTGTTTTATAACCATGGACACTCTCTTTTGTATTCCACTTGTTCGTCCTCATCAAAACAAGCCATCTACAATGGATACAAAATAAGATATTATAATCGCTAAATAAGTTAAACTAAATAGTCGAACACAATAATTAATCGCAATAAGAAACACACCTTCCTTTAAGATTGTTATATAAAAGGAGGGAGTCCATCTTATATTCATGTATTCATGCTCAATGGAATAGGCCATTGTCACTAGATATACAATAAAATATTAGATTTCTAATAGAATTTAAACTAGAGAGTTTGAAGGTATGAACTTTACATGCAACTTATTTCGAGTCTAGTTATATTTTGTGCTATATTTCAAAAAAATATAAATTTTATAAATTAGATGTACTTCTAAAACGAGTAATACAAGGCACCTAAGTTGCACGAAACGGGGAAACGGAAACGAGTTTCCGAAACGGGAAGCGAAGCGAAACGCGACCTCCCCAAATTTTGGAAACGGGGAAACGCGGTATATATATATATATATATATATATATATATATATATATATATATAATTTAACTTTATATTAGAATTTAGGACATTTAAGAAATATTATGTGAAATCATAAAAGTTAAAAACATACATGATACATGATAAATTCAAAGCATAAACTATTACAAGTTACAACACATTTACTCGTGAATGATAACAGACACAATGGAAATAGCAATCTCGGAATATCAGATTGGTGCTCTTGATTAAATATGAATTCCATACCCTAATACATGACAAAATACAATGAAAACATTGCAATCACCCAACCCTGAAATCCTGAAACACTGATAAGTCTGCTGGATTTTGAATGAGATCTAAAATTCTACTTTCTCCATATGAAATCCAATGAGGTCGAAACCGCTCTCAAACATCCTGAGTCATTTCATGGTAATGTTAAAAATTTAAGTAAAAGGATGAAAATGAAGATTAAGGAGAATGTCACTTTTACTTTAAGAATTTAACATTACCATGAATCACATATAAATACTAGGGCCATAGGCTTTAAAAATCCATCTACAAGCATCCATAAACGATTACAATAATGTTAAAAAGCACGAAAACCAGAAAAAAACAAAAAAAAACCAAGTTAAATCGCTTTAAAGGCAAGGAAACGCGGCCGTACGGCCTAACGCGTTTCCGGCCGTACTGGCAACGTTTCCTGTACGGGAAACGTGCCAGTACGGCCGGAAACGCGTTTCCAGGCCGTACGGTACGCGTTTCCGCGTTTCCGTATCGTTTCCGTACGGAAACGGACCCCTTGCCAGCGTTTCCTGCAACTTAGCAAGGCACGTTGTGTGCGGATCAGTATGCTTGTCTGCTCAACCTTACCCACCTCCTCTACAAGGCACGTTGTGTGGGGATGTGCATGTGATGTGGAGCAAGAAAACATACGTTGCACCATCCTAGACACTGCAACTATAGTCACTCACTGCAAAAAGTAATATTATATATGGGATCACAAATAAGCCACGAGACAAAATGAATAACAAATATACAAAGCGACAAATTAATCATTACACATACCTGCTTGCCCTTGGCTAATGTTAAAGCAACAACAACCATGAAAAATAAGCCCTGAAATTATGAAGCTCAATATAACATTTCCCTTTATTATGTATCAAAGTTATTGGAAAATAATAAAATATCAAACCTCACACCCATTAACAAGATCATACTACCCTGAAGCCATGACAATAGGATAAATCGATTCGCAAAAAATTAATATTTTAGTCCATCAAAAGACAATATTCTTCTGTAGGAAAGAAATATGGCTCACCATTCATCCAAGCTGCATTGGCAGAATGTCTAGGGTTTCTTCACCTTGACCTTCATAGACTATATAATTGTGGTCTTTCACTATACAAAGAAAATCGATATAGTTGAGTGTGAGAACACATAGAAAACAGATAATAAATGGAAAAACAAACAAATTGTACTTCTACTACGAGTAATACAAACAATGTATTCATAAGATGTAAATTTTTCGGAAAATGAATCTAAGCATATCCAAACATATTGAACATCGAAAATCCCAAGGTCCACAACGCAGCAATCTTGTATGTTAACACAATGGTTGATCGACTGTCGGGTCAGTATGCTTGTCTGCTCGACCTTACCCACCTCTACAAAGCACGTTTTGTGGGGTTCTACATGTGATGTGGAGCAAGAAAACATACACTGCACAATCCATGACAGTGCAACTATAGTCACTCAATGTACAAAGTAATATTATATAAGAGATCACAAATAAACGAGAAGAGAAAATGAATAACAAATATACAAAGCGACAAATTAATCATACACGCACCTGTTTGCCCTTAGCTAATGTCATAACCATGAACAATAAGCCCTGAAATTGTGAAGCTCAATATAACATTTCATTTTATTTTGTATTAAAGTTTTTGGAAAATATCAAACCTCACACCCATTAACAATATCATACTACACTAAAGCCATGACAAAAGGATAAATCGATTCGCAAAAAATAAATATTTTGGTCGATTAAAGGACAATATTCTTATGTAGGAAAAAAATATGGCTCACGAATCATCCAAGCTGCGTTGGTAGAATGTCTAGGGTATCTCTGCCTTGACCTTCATAGACTATACAATTGTGGTCTCTCACTACACAAAACGAATCGACATAGTTGAGTGTGAGACGATATTGAAAACATATAATAAATGGAAAAACCAACAAATGGATTCACAAATGAGAGAAAGATAATTGTGAGTGAAATGCATTGCATATAGTTAAGGTAATTCACCTTCATTTCTGAATGACAACCTCCATCTTATCTCTTTGATTTTTTGTCCATGTTGCCTTCCTTTCCTATTGCACATCCAATAAAGAAAACCAAGACCAAACAAAAAGAAGTGAGAAAAAAATGTAAAACAAAGCTAAGTGAGTACAACAAAAAAGAATGACTATGCTCAAACTCAACAAAAATAAAACATGTAGACAATAACAAACAAAAAACTGCAAACTTCCCCTTTGCACATTACCTTTACTGCAATGTCCTCTCCTCTCCTCAACCTCTCCTCTCCTCAACTAAAAGGAAAATATTGGGGTGAATAACATTAAAATCCAAACATAATAGTAATGGTAAGCATATTTCAAAACCAATAATTATTCATAATAGCAAACACACCTCTTATAGAGTTTGTTATAGAACAATTAACACTCCATTTTGTTTTCCACTTACTTGTGCTCACCAAAACAAGACATCTACAACAAAAACATAATAAGATATTAAAATCAATATAAATTTTAGAGTAATTCAGTATAGTCATGTCATAGTAATTTGAATGAATAATCTTCTATGTAGTCGTGTGAAGGCCAACTTTTTGGTTGTTTGTTTAAGATATTCATAGTGAGGAGACGATTTGTTATTGAAGTGCCTGCCAAACCCAATTCTATGACTAGCACTAATGCTTATGGTTTGTGGATGGTTCTTGATACCTTCTAGGTGATCTCAGGGTTTCTTCAATTGCTCGATACTTCTGGGCGTTCTCCGGAATTTTTCAATTTCCCGTCATATGTCAAGGGGAAAGATTACTAGTTTCAAGCTAGAACTTTTGGGAAAAACATTTGTTGCTTCAACAACTTCTTATTTGGATAGCATATTTGTGTACATAATGTCGAGCTATCGAGATTTAAAACTTATTAAATTGCATCAGTAGCTAGTCGTTTGAAGCTCACATGTAGAAGTTTTGGAAAGATACGTAAATATCGATCCTATAACGAACTTCTTTATTTTAGATGAAATTCGGGCATAAGGCCAAGTTGTTCCCTGTTTTCGAGCATTTAAAGAGGGTTTTCTCTTAGAGTCTGCCGTCATGAGTAGCCATCAACAAAGCTACTAGGAAAAAAGGAGATTTGGTCATATTTGATAGTACCCACTGGATTTTCTATAATTGTAGTCACAATGTTCTTCAGGTTCTTTTGGCCATTGAAGGGGTAATATTGCCAATCTGGAAATTGGAGAAACATTTGCTCATTGAGTTTGATATGAATCCCATTGGTGATGATCCTAGGTAAATTGGAGGGGCATATATTTAACTTTATATTTAATATGAGCAGAGGGAAATTATCTCATAGGAAAGAAATTTCGTT
Organism: Pinus albicaulis; assembly: GCA_034641835.2. Lineage (NCBI taxonomy): Eukaryota > Viridiplantae > Streptophyta > Pinopsida > Pinales > Pinaceae > Pinus > Pinus albicaulis. The sequence continues at coordinate 573,969,290 of CM076573.1, read as the reverse complement.
GGATATGAAAGCTATCAGTCTTCACACATTTCAGTCTAGGAATTCAACGCATATTTTTGCAGTGTCACATAGGAGTGACAGGCTGACAACTAAATATAATAGCCTTGCCAATCATGGTAGCTTACGGTTTGTTGTGTCTGATGAAAAACAAAGGGCCATGGAGGATTGTGCAACCAGGGTGGTGATTTCAACGATATTTGAAGCCTACAAAAGGATTAGGCTAACAATGCATGTCAGGAGAATCACTGCAAAAAATATTGGTTTCCTTATGTTTGTGGGCAATATAGATCTCGTGCACCTTGCTAACCTTGCTAGTAACCAAATCAGACAAAATGAATCTCATAAAATAGTACTTTGGGGCATAGTTTTGGTCAATGAGTTTCCATACAAGAAAATTGTTATCTTCTTCACAAGTTTTTCCCGGCGTTGACGTCGCTTATACAAACTCAGGGTTGGTGATTATTTTTCGTTGGAGATTGTATTTAGCTTAAATAACTCCAATACAAAGGTGGTCCTTTCATACCTATCGTGAATTCGTTCATTGTTTGTTCCACGGCTATAAAAATCATTCAGATTTATATTTGTATGCAAACATTGACCTCCAATCTCTTCCATTCTTATAGTAGGCATAAGGGAAACACCCAACAATGTATAAAGCCACACAATTGTTTGGCTACATCATCATGTTTACGTCTACACAACAAAAAATTAAAGGTGTTTTGGCGATATAGAAAAATGTTTTGGATTCAATGATTTCACTGCAAAAATAAGAGATGATCTCAAAGACTTCTTTGGGAGAAAAGTATCATTGAAGCTTCTCAGCATGTCTCAGATCGATTCCAGCATAGGAAGTGCAAGGTTAAGTGAAATGTGCTTCTATAGGATTGGATATCTATTGATGAAGGAGTCATCACTGTCAGACCACCTATGCTTGGGTTTGTGTGAGTTTGCACCACAAAAGGTTTTGCCCTTTTGTGTGCAAAGAACACAAGCATTGGGATTTTGTACCAAAGGTGTGGGTGTGAAATAAAAAAAATGAATTATTATTTATTCAATGTTGCAAGTGGAGAGCCCTTATAGGAGCAAGGGTGACCTAAGGCTACGATGAAGGGTCGTGATCAAATGAAGAAATTAATTTTCCTCAAGTTAGTAGGGGTTTGTCTAGAAACTTAAAGTCGGCTTAAGCTTGAAAACACACCATTTGAGGTCAATGTCTACCCTGATGAGAAAATTATAAGAAAGGCTACGAGGAAGGGTCGTGATCAAATGAAGAAATTAATTTTCCTCAAGTTAGTAGGGGTTTGTATAGAAACTTCAAGTCGGCTTAAGCTTGAAAACACACCATTTGAGGGCAATGTCTACCCTCATGAGAAGATTATAAGAAGGGAAGATGTGAAACTCGTTTGATTATAAAACAAGTGCAATTCTTCTCAAGTGAGGATTAAACCAAGGAGGAGGCATACCTCAAGACGTTGAGCTAGATATAGAGTAGGAAGAAGGGTTTTGTGTTTTTCTTTTTGTCTTGTGTTCTGGTTCAACTTCAAGGAGGATGTTGGTTGAGATTAGTGAGGGTGTCAGCGGGCAAGTCTTTGCAGCCAAGTAATGGAAGAGACTTGTGGAAAAGGGTTGAAAGTTATGGGCTAATAGCAGTGGTACTTATGTGATCTAGCCGCAAAGCCCTGTACCTTATTAGAGGGCCAAAACAACTAGAATAAGATTGTTTGGGTATTATGTGAGGATTAGAGGAAAGTCGGGGTAACACTGCATGCCTTAGAGGACCAATGAAACAAGTACAGGGTTGGAAGAAGGGTACTGCAGGTCTGAGATAACCTTAGAATTGGGGCAACAAAGATATGTAGCGATGCCTAGGATATCAATCAAGAAAATGACCAAATCAGTGGTTGCTGGAGGTTAAGTGGTTGCGTACTCAAGGAGATAGATTGTTAAGGTTGGAGGGTTGACCAATAGGTTTTGGACAACAATTTTGATATTCCCTAGTTAGGGCTTCTTCCAATGCAGAGAGCCATCATATGGTTTGCCCAAATCTTAGTGAAAGAATAGCCTGGATCTATGATGAAGGAAGAGGGTTGAGACCCTAGAAAGGGAGGCAGATGACTCTTTGATTGTGGGTAGAAGTTTGAGATGGAAGGACAACGACTCAGGTTTGAACAACAATTGTAATTAGCCGTAAAAACATAGATATAAAATGCATCTTATCACTGTTGGTGGGTTGTTTGGAATAGCCCTAGATCTGGACAATTTAAGGAGACAAATTGCAAAAGAAAGGGCAACCTTGGAAGCCCTAGAATAGTCATGGTGTTGACTGTGTATGGGTAATTTTGCAATCCCTTTAGAATGCATCTTATCACTGCTGGTGGGTTGTTTGTGTTGAGATTTTGTGTATTTCGGGTAGCATTAGTTGTGCTCTAGCTCCCAAACTTTGTAGAGGGACTAGGGTTCACCTGATCTACAAGACCCAGAAATGGATTTGGGAAATTTCATCTAGTTTAGGAGATATTAAATTAATTAATTATTTTAATGTATTTCCTAAGTTAAAACTTAGGAAACTTAAATAATTAAAGTGAATTTAATTAAACATGTGATGAAATTGTCTTAAGTCACACGGATCAAGCTTTCTTTTAATCTTAGCCATTGATTCAAAATCTGATCATGGTCATTGATTTGTCAACGAAAAAAGTATAAAGGAAAGGCTTGGGGTCATTTGTAAAGACACACAGAGACAGAGCACTGAAGCTAAGCTGAGATTCTAGGGCGGGTTTGCTAAGAATTCTCAAAAGTGTTTCAGCTGCATGGAGGGGAATTTATACCAAGGGGATGATATTATCCCAGGATCTAGAATACACAAGAGGCAGAGATCAGCTCAAGGACAGCACAGAGGAAGGCAGCAGCAGCAGCAAGGACAGCGTAATTTTCAGGAAACCCTTCAGGGGTTACACACAGACCCTTAGGGGCAGCATAGTGACTGCGTCACCCATTCTGGGGTAATGCAGTCCCTTCCAAAGCAGTGCTGAGGGTTTGGAGGCCATCCAAGGCTGACGCAGAGGCTTTCAGGGTCTTCAGAGGCTGACGCAGTGCATTTCAGGGACAACGCTGGGGTTTCTAGGCCCTAATCTTGGCTGAGTTCTGTAAATCTCGTTTGAGGGTGTGGACCAGTCATTATTTTGGCCCTAGATCAATCAAAGAGTTGTAGATGTAGTGTTATCTCTGTCGGGTTTTCCATATCTGGAACCCAAATTTGTGTATTCAGAAATATTCTTAAAAATAGAACCCTACAGCAACCAGAGACCGGTTTTCCAACCTTGGGTTTTTCCAGGGACTATTTGTCCAAAAATAATTGTGTCACTTTGTCAATGTGTGCATGTGCTTATTCTAGATCTGAGTTGGTAGAGATCTGTTATGTGTTTTGCTTCGATGTTAATTTGAATTTATTCAGTTGATAACTAATCTAAGTAGGAGGAGCTTAGCCGGATTAACAGTAATAATTTCTGCATAAGATTTAAGATTCAAAATTTTCTACATGGTATTAGAGCAATTGCAAATCTAGGAGGGTCACCACCTGAAGAATCTGAAGGATCTAGCTGCAGAAAGCAGCTAGAAAAGCAGCAGAGAAGCAAATCTAAAGGGACAACACAGTTTTCAGAAGCAGATTCACACAGAGGGAAGGGTAACGTTGTCCAGCGTTGTGTCCTAGCAAGCCCATGCAATTACTGCACATAGGAAGCTCAGAAACAGCGCTGGTTGGGTCTGAAGCTAGCCAGTGTGACTCAGATCTGAATCTGTCAGATCCAGAAAAGTCTGCAGAAAAGTTGCAAAAATTCAGAAGAGCTGGTGCAGTTAAAACTCTGAAGTTTTCATATTTTTAGCCTTAGCAGAAGTGATAAACATTGGGAAGAGATCAGCTTCTCAGAGAAGTTTCTTGCCAAAGGAAACTTGCAGTTTGATCAGAGGATCAAAGAAGAAGCTGAATCATAGTTGATTTGGTAGATTTCCAAGGAGGGAAATAAAGAGTTAGAGGGAGCAGAAGGCACCTGTTTCACCAAGGGCCTTAGATCCATTTCTCTAGCAAAGAGAAAAGGAAGTTCCGACACATTCTGAGCAGATGGCTCCTCATGGACTGTGTGATCAGGATAGGCTAGAGGGCCTCTCAAACTTTTCAGTTTGGAAGGCAAGGATCTTGATTGTCCTTGAAGCGTACAATCTAAGAGACCATGCAGAGCAAACTCTGGCCACATCGACAGATGCGGATCTCCTATGGAAGCATAGGGAAGTTGTTGGGCATGCCAAGCGGCTGATGATGGACAGTATCAAGGACCATATTGTACCACACATAGCTGAGAAGAAGACAGCTAACGAGATGTGGAAGGCCTTGACTTCCCTGTATGAGGAAAAGTTTGTCCAAAGGAAAATGTTGTTGGAGACCCAGATGAGATCATTCATGATAACCAATGGAGAAGACATAGAACACTTCCTCTTCTGACAGCACGCAATCAGGGATCCACTGGCTGCAACAGGTGCAACCGTAGATGATGCAGTGATAGTCAGAACTGCCCTCATTGCAGTCACAGATGAGTGGGAAACCTTTGTCCAAAGTATCTTGGGCAGAGCGGACCTCCCAGATTGGGACAGCTTGTGGTCAATCCTGCGGCAAGAAGAACTACGCAGATTCACCAAGAGGCAACACAACCCTGCGTTGAGTGAAGTAAAGAAAGAAGATGAGGAAGTTGTAGCCTTGGCATTGAAGAAGCAACAGAAGAAGAAGAAGGATCTTTCAAAGATCAAGTGCTTCCAGTGTGGTGAAATGAGACATTTTGCCAGCCATTGTCCAGAGAAGAAAAAGGACAAGGAAGCATCGTCTTCCAAAGCAGCTGTGACAGAGGATGGGTCAGGAGATGATGCAGCCATGAGTGCTCATGAACCACGGAGGTGGAGTGACATGGACATGTAGAGGAGCTACATGGAAGAGAGGCGGGATCCTTGAGCAGCTCATCTCTTGGATCACAAGCAAGCTACGACAGCCTTAAGACAGTAGCGAAACAAGTAGAGCAATGGGTACATAGATCAAAGATGAGGCAGAAGCAGAGGCAGATCTGAAGATTGGGAGTAGTAGTGCAGAGCAAAGCAGAAGCAGCGTAGAAGCAGTAGCAGCACAGAGGCTGATGTGACTTCAGCAACACAGAGCAGTGTTGCTTACGCAGTGCAGAGTTGCAAAAGTGCAGAGAGCTTCAGAGGGACAACGCAGTGCTGCAGCAGCATGATAAATTTCAACACAAGGAGTTGATGTGACTTCAGTAGTGTAGAGGGAGTCTGATTACGCGGGCAGAGCTGTAGCTGTGCATCGTTCTTTAGATGCCAGCACAGATCTGTAGCCCGTGGAGCTTCAGTGAAGAGGATGCAGCCCATTTTACTTGTTTGTAAAAGATTGGGCAGGAGATTAGGTTGTTTCTCTCAAACAACTGAAGTTGCAGTGCAGCAGATCGGAAGTGGCAGTGCTATGAGTAGCACAGATGCAGCATATTGAGAGGGAGTTGCAGCACAGTGGTTGCAGTGGCAGTGGCAGAGTCATGGGCAGCAGTACAGAATGGCGGCAGCAGTACAGAATGGCAGCAGCAGTGTAGAATTGAGTGGCAGCAGGCCAAGCTTCAGCAGCACAAAAGCAGTGCCCAAAATCATGTAATGCATAAGTGTGATGTATTGCTAAAGCACACCCTTGATGCTAAGAGGGAGTGTTGAGATTTTGTGTATTTGGGGTAGCATCAGTTGTGCTCTAGGTCCCAAACTTTGTGGAGGGACTAGAGTTTACCTGATCTACAAGACCCAGAAATGGATTTGGGAATTCTCATCTGGTTTAGGAGATATTAAATTAATTAATTATTTTAATGTATTTCCTAAGTTAAAACTTAGGAAACTTAAATAATTAAAACAAATTTAATTAAACATGTGATGAAATTGTCTTAAGTCACACGGATCAAGCTTTCTTTTAATATTAGCCATTGATTCAACATCTAATCATGGTCGTTGATTTGTCAACAAGAAAAGTATAAAGGAAAGGATTGGGGTCATTTGTAAAAACACACTGTTATGTAAATTTTATTAATTATTAGTTAGATATAGTTATCTTAGGTTTATTAATGTGGAAGGGCATGATCAAAGATCATGCCTCTTCACCAAGGGACACTATGAGGCTATATTTAAAGCCTCGGTGATTCCCCATTGTAATCATATTTCATCTTTTATCAATAATAATATATACTTATAAAGTTTACCAGAGTTTTTACACTCCATTAGTATCAGAGCCATCGCTCTTCGGGATCTATGTGATCACCCAGAATTAAGGAATTACAAGAAAATTCCAAAATTGCAGATTTTTTTAAAAACCAAGTGCTTGTGGGTAGCAACATTTGTTTTTTAAAAAAAGAAGAAGGAAGAAATATATATATATAAAATAAAAGAGAGAAGGAAAGTTAACATAAAGGGGGAAATAAATTAAAAGGGAAAAAAAATATTTAAAAGAAAATAATTCCAAAAGAAAAAAAAGAAAAAGTAAAAAGAGATATATATATAAAGAAGTACATATACGTACATGTGAAGACAAAGTAAAAAGAAATAAGGAAGAGTAATTGCTCGTGGTTTACAAGCTCGTGGTTTTTGGGCCCATGGTAATTGTCCATGGTATTAAAACCCATTTCCCCTTTTCAAAACAACATACCTTTTCAAAACAAAGTGACTTTTAAAAACAACGTGATTTTTCAAAGTTAACAATTTTTTCCCCATATATATATATATATATATATATATATAATTCAAATAATATAATAATAATAAAAATAATTATTATTATTATTATTTTTTAAAAAAAATAAATTAATTAATTAAAAAAAAAAAAAAAATTCCTATTTTCAAAAGACAACATTACAAGAGAAGGTAATAGTGGTGAATGACATACGCCAAAGAAGATAAATCTTAAGTGAAGAAACTTGTCAAAAAAATAAAGCTTCTTAAGGAAAAAGGGATAAGCCCTACTGACAAGGAGTATGAGGAGTATGTCTTCATCAATGACGATGGCCGATCAGATAGAAAAGGAAATATGGCTAAAACGTATGGAGGCCAAGGAGAATCTTAACAAGGTAATGCAGACATTTAATGCCATTATGGACAAGTTAGATCTAATGCAAAAACCAATAGTCCAAAATGTTGAACATAATCAACTAAACAATGTAGCTAATTCAAATCATAATCATGAATATAACATGTTTGAAAAAGAGCAATTGAAGGAGGTTGAATTGGAAATCAGCTCACATGAAAGCTATAGTGTTGAAATACCTAGAAGCAGAGACTCTGAAATCAACCATGAAAATTATAGAGCTAAGAAGCCAAGAGAAGAAAATTCAACTCAATCCACTAATAAAGCCAGTAATGTAGCAACAAAAGTTATTGAGAACGTTTATATAAATGAAAATCCAATGGTAGAAAAAAGAAACAATGTTGGTGAAAGAGCCACATAATGAATTCAACGTGACTGCTATCACAAATGCAACAACAGACATAGTCGTTGAAAATGAAAGAAACCATGAAAATACAGATGCTTATAAACAACAAAATGTTTCATCCCCAGAATTGAACGAAAAATGTGAAGAGACAAACACATCCGAAGCCACTGATACAGTGCCAGAAGCTATTAAGGCCTTCGATGATGAAGCAGATATGGTTGTTAAGAAGGAAGCGTTTGATGATGAGGAGAAGTTGCATCGAACAATAATTGTGGGTAACTTACCTCTAAATCTAAAAAAGAATCACGAAAAATCACCAGAAGAACAAGGAATAGTTCGGAAACACGAAAAATTCTTCCAAGACATGCCAATAAAAATACCTCCTAATAAGGAACATGAACATCCAATAGAAGTCAAGAAAGGGCCCAACCCTGTCAATATCAAATCTTGTTGATATCCACATCACCAAAAGATTGAACTCGAGAAGATGCTCCACGATGTTTTTAAAATGTGGGAAGCAAGATCTTGCCGCTCGAGAAACCCAGGCATTCGTCAACGTTGTCCATCCATTACATATGCTTTGAGGACAAAGCATCTTTAAGAGAGGGGCAATGTTAAGTAAATTTTATTAATTATTAGTTAGATATAGTTATCTTAGGTTTATTAATGTGGAAGGGCATGATCAAAGATCATGCCTCTTCACCAAGGGACACTATGAGGCTATATTTAAAGCCTCGGTGATTCCCCATTGTAATCATATCTCATCTTTTATCAATAATAATATATACTTATAAAGTTTACCAGAGTTTTTACACTCCACACACAGAGGGAGAGCACTGAAGCTAAGTTGAGATTCTACGGCGGGATTGCTAAGAATTCTCAGAAGTGTTTCAGCTGCAGAGAGGGGAATTTAGACCAAGGGGATGATCTGATCCCAGGGTCTAGAATACACAAGAGGCAGAGATCAACTCAAGGACAGTGCAGAAGAAGGCAGCAGCAGCAGCAAGGACAGCGTAATTTTCTCAGGGGTTACGCAGAGACCCTTAGGGGCAGCGTCGTGACTGTGTCACCCATTATGGGGTAACGCAATGCATTTCAAGGACAGCTTTGGGGTTTCTAGGCCCTAATCTTGGCTGAGTTCTGTAAATCTCGTTTGAGGGTATGGATCAGTCATTATTTTGGCCCTATATCAGCCAAAGAGTTGTAGATCTAGTGTTATCTCTGTCGGGTTTCCAGATCTAAAACTCAGATTTGTGTATTCAGAAATATTCTTAATAATAGAACCCTCCAGCACCCAGAGACTGGTTTTCCCACCTCGGGTTTTTCCGGGGACTATTTGTCAAGAAATAACTATGTCACTTTGTCAATGTGTGCATGTGCTTAATCTAGATTGGTAGAGATATGTTATGTGTTTTGCTTCGATGTTAACTTGAATTTATTCAATTGATAACTTATCAAAGTAGGAGGAGCTTAACCGGATTAACAGTAATCATTTCTGCATAAGATTTAAGATTCCGAAATTTCTACAGTTTGGAATAAGCCCTAGATATGGACAATTTAAGGAGAGAAATTACAGAAGAAAGGGCAGTCTTGGAAGTCCTAAATTAGTCATAGTGTTGATTGTATGGGTAATTTTGGAATCCTTAAGGGTTGACCTTTGAAGAATGAAAGGGCAGCTGAGAGGGCTAGATCTGGTGTGACCTAGGAGCAGCATTCTAGAGCATCATGGACGTTCACAAGTGGGTAGTCTATAAGACCTCAAGTACAATGTTCATGACAAGAATCAATGGGTTGTTACGAGGAAGAGTAATGGAGCCCTAGTTCAGCTTATGAAAGGAGCCATATGGTTGACAGGAGGGCATATCCGGAAGACCCAAGGAGTAGACTTCTTAATGGACCTAGAAGGCTGCTAGTGTGCAGATCTGTGAGCCAAATTTCAGTGACACAAAAGGAGTTATGATCATTGATAGTGGCAGTTGAAGATGCAAGTGCAGTGATCAGCAAATTGGGAAGCAAGAGGACCCGCCAAATGTGTTCAAGGTACGTTGATTGAAAAAGGTATATTGTGTGTTGTCAACAAGTACATCAAGTGTACTTTGTTTAAGGTAGATTGATGGTCATAGCAGTTGACACCATGCCCTAGTTGTGTCCTTATATCAGGGTTGTATGTAAGGGCAATGATCTCTAGTAATGATCTCTAGTACGAGAGCCCTAAGACTGTTGTATTATAGTTTGTAATACAACAAGTAGAGGGTTTAAAAAGGTAAAAATTGTCATGTGCACAAATTGATTCACTGATGTTATTTCGTTGGGAAAGGTAGAAGTGTTATTGCAATTGACTGTGTTTGTGTTCGTGCTTTTAGACTCAAACTAGATTCTTGAGTACTGTGGAAAAATCAACTAGTTTACACTTGAATTAACCATACATATAACAACCCTCCCTTGGTTAATATTATAGTACCAGCTGTTGTCGCACAGATTGTCCAGGCACCGCGACAATGGCTCAGATTGGGGGTTGTCACCTTTATCCCCAATCTCTCTATTTAAGTTGTCTCCTTGCAAGCTAAGGGAGGTAGACCCTTTTAGAAATGAGGATGAAGAATCCAGGAGACACAACTAAAACATCACATACTTGATAAAATGAATGAGATTCCATAGATCTAAATTAGATTTTACGTTTAAGACCAATGCCTTATGGAGTCAAACAGAATCACGTTATGCAATTATAAACAAGTAAGTGACGATTAACTGCTGCTTATTAAAACACGATTGATCACAATGATATTCAATGAAAGACACCACAACCATGTATTAAAATATCTTAAACCCACAGCAATATTATCACAAGATGAAAATGCCAGATATTTGCAAATATTTCCAGATTTATGATGCTTCAATTAATTTTGATCCAGAAAATGTTTCTATAATCAAAACTTTAGATGAAAATCTTAGCACATTTGACTATAGAACTTAGAAAAAATTTAGAATTTTGAAATTTTGAAATTTTTTATTATTTTTGTATTTTTTAGGATTTTTTTTTTAAATTTTTATATTTTTATATTTTTTATCCTAACTCAAAATTTAAACTAACTCTAACAAATCAAAATTAAAATCTAAATCGAAAATCCTAAATCTAAAACTAATCTAAAGTTAAATTTAAACAAATCTAAACTAAATTAAAAATTAAACTAAATTACAACTAAAGCTAAACATTAAACTAAAACTAAAATCGAATTGAATAAATCTAAAACAAATTAACACCATCAAAAATCGAATTAAGCTATCGCTACCAATCTAACGCATTACAAAAATTTAAATCCAACTAATAAAACTAAATCGAAATCTATAAAAAAATGAAAACCGACAAAATTAAAAAAAAACTAAGACTCAACGCTATTAAAACTAAAATCTAATGTCTAAACTTATGAAAAATAAAAATGAAACGCTCTACAAAGAAAGACGTTGAATCAAAAGAAATTTAAACGTGGGCTTTATCATTTTAATAATGTGTATGCGTTAAGTTTTTATGTGTGCGTGTGTATTTTGTTTTGAATGTTTGCAGGTGCAAGTCGACGGAAAGAAAGCTGAGACCGCGGGAGAGATGAGCTTCGACGCAAGCAAGAAGAGCGAGCAGAGATCAGCTGGACGGCGTGAAAGCGTGGCAAGAGACGGGTTCGACAGAACGATGGAGAGGGCATGACAGAACAGAAGAAGGCTACTCGACGTCAAGGAAAATCGAGGATTCGAAGGGCAGATGGCTTGCTGTTCGATGGCAAAATTTCAAATGGAGATCGGACGTCAGAGATAGGAGAAGCGGTGAGGGATCGGACAGGAAGGCAGCGTGTGCAGGAAAGGGTCGATAAATTTGGGTTTGACGCAGAGAGAAATAGGAAGGGCGTGAAGAAAATTTCGGACAGACAGGCAGAGGCAACAAAGGATGAAGAGTGAAAAAGATGGAGATGATGGATGAGCGTTTGACAGCGATTTTTCTGTGCAGAGGCACAATAATCTTGATAAACCCAGTACATCCAATTTCTTCGATCAAATTTTAAACTTTTCAACGTTTAAGCTCAGTTTTTATGCTCTTTTAAGTCAAAATAATGTCTAGATTTGTCCACAGTAGGGATTTGAGGCCAGATTTGGCCTTTGGGGGCCAGATCTACCTCAGATCTTAAAAAAAAAATTTGATTTAAACCCTTAACCTGCAAAAGACAGCCAGATCTGAAGATATACACACCATGAAACAATTAAACCCTCACAGTCCTAAAAAAATTTACAAATTTACAACTAGTTTACAGATTTCAAACCCTCATGGTTAGATCTAAATCCGTTTTAGCACAATTTTCAGAGATTTAAAGTTTTAGTGAGAGGCACAAGCCTTCGAAACCCTGCAAAATCACAAATATCGTAAGATACACCTGGAATTTAACAAATAAAGAGTTTATCAGATTTATGCTTATTGAGAGTCGGCTGGTCCAACCGAAGACTTCCCCAGACGCCCAATCTAAAAAAAAAAATTCCCTGCACACTTAGATCGATAGAGATATAAGAAAACAACATGAGAGCTTTGCAGAAAAATCAGAATGTTATTTTATAAACCCAGAAAACTGCATAAGATACCTATATGCAGATTAATCCATGAAGGCCATCAATCATAAAATACAAAAAACAAAGTAGCAGAGTTTAGAGACAATTCACCACATAGATCTGAGAAGGAACATCCAGATTTGTAACCCCAAAGTCTTTATGCTTTATTCCTCAAAAGTTTACAAGAGCTTCTAAGAGCAAGTGCACGATCCTGAGATCGGATGATTCAAGAATGACAAAGACCTCTAAATTTATAGGACAAGATCTCTAACGGCTAGTTTGGATGATCCTCATCAAAATAATCTCAACCGTCCAAAAGATTTAATTATCTTTTAATCCGGAGCGTTGAAATTAAATTTTTGGGGAAAAAACGAATTTATCATTTAATTCAATTTTAATTAACTATAAAATATTATTTTTGAGTTAATTACCCCAAAATTTTGACCTTGACTTAACCACCAAGGCCCAAGGGTACAATATTTCTTAAAATTCTCAATATTCCCTTGGCCTGGGGCTTTCAAAATCATTTTCCAAGGACCCACAAATTTTGCCTTTAAAGATTTAATCCTAACTTATGACCCTAAATTAATTAAATTTCTGGTTTAAGATTTTATTAATTAATTGACCAGAAAATTTAATTAATTGACTAAGAGGGGATTATAATTATTTTTCCAACCCTCTTTTACATGAGATAATACATTTACATACGTGAAGGGGGAATACCCATTCGTATAGACCCTCAAATAAATACCCAATTTTGAGACTCAAAACATGATCTAGTAGACCAAGTAGTTGAAACTACTTTTACAAGGACTCGATAAAAAACACTAAGACTCACTTAGCATGCTGATGACAAATTCCACCCTAGCTTTGGGGTGAGGCTGGAGGGAAAAACTCCGCCGATCACTTTTGTGAATCAGTGAGACAAAAAAGCTCCTAGGATGGAAGTCATCAACAACATACTAGGTTTACCTAGGTTGCTACATACATGGACGGTCTTACTTAGATCATTTACATCATAAAATGCAGAATGGGTTTACATCATATAAAAACTGTCGATCGGTGATGAAATCTGGATGACACGAGCCTCGAACATGATAAGTCCCATTTGAAAAAATGGGGGTGTACTGCTATGGGGTCGTTGACAAAGTGTGGTCAACACCAGCAATCACGAAAAATAAGCACTAAAGATGTGAACCTAAGTATAACTTTTCTATTTCTTTCATATCAAAGTTCTAGGAAAAACTTGAATCTCACACACATGAACAATATCATACCCTCGAAACCATTTTAAAAGAATAAATCGTTGTGCAAAAAACAAAGATTTCAGTGTATGAGAGGACAATAGTATTTTGTAGGAGAAAGTATGGCTCACCCATCCTTTTGTGCCAAGTTTGTAGAATTTCTAATGTATCTTCACCACTTGACCTTAGTAGATTATACAATTGTAGTCATTCACTACATAAAGAAGATCATTATAGTTGATTATGAGAGCATAGATAACACATAATAAATTGAATAACAAACAAGTGAAGCCACAAATTACCAAAAGATACAATGCACTGCATATAGGGATGTTAAATCACTTTCATTTATGAACAATAACCTCCATTTTCTCTGACTACTACCTTCATTTCTTTCTCTGTCTGCTTCCTTCATTTCCTTTTGCATACCCAACAAACGAAAGCAAGACCAAACTACAAAAAATGTGAAAAAAAGGAAAACAAAGGAAAACGAGTACAACACACCCAACAAATGAAACAAAGACCAAACTACAAAAAATGAGCCCAAAAGAAAATTTGCAACAAAATGAGTACAACTCAAAGCATGGCCATGCTCAAACTCAAAACAAACAAAAAATAAAAAATAAAAGAATGCATACAAGAACAAAGAAAAAATTGCAAATATTCCCTTTGCACATCATCTCTCCTACAATGTGCTCTCCTCTGCTGAAAGGAAAAAAAGTGGGTTGAATAAGGTTAAAATTAGACACAATTAGTAATGGTAATGTTAATTTTTATACATGTTCTATGCCATTTCAGGTTAGGGCACAACACTGAAGAAGATAGAACATACCAATAGATCGATAGAAGACAAGCCAGAACAGAGATAGGAAATGATGACGTTACGGCGATCAGCAGGATGCTTCTACCAGCAAAGTCTTCAATAGGTCATTCAGCCTAGTGTGTCACACATAACCCCAGAACAGTCCAAACAAAGAATACTCCAAGTATATTTATCACAGCTCCAATGCTATCCAGAGAGAGAATTCCTCCACATCGATGTGTCAAATGAACTCCAAGTCTCTCCAATATATAGGAATCTTTGGGGGTGTGTGACACGTCCTTTAAGACATTTAAGTCAATATTTTATTCCAGGCCGACCCAGCACATAAGTGGAATAAATTCAAAGTACATGTTCTGCTCATCCGATCGAGATGATCTTTAGATCAATCTTACACCTCTCGGAAAGAGGAATCCAATAAAAATATTGCGATCGTCATCTGAGCAGCACAACCCGGAGTTTGGACCTAGTTGTCCAATTTTAACACTCCCTCTCAACTAGGGAGAACTCCGTCCACTAGTGCAATCCAAACATCGTGCGTCAGCCCGCCGTAACTTGCTTTGCTGGCCTCTTTATTTCAGAACAGAAGTGGGTCAGTCACAAAGACATCATACCCGGCTGACAGATTCAGCCCAGAGGTCCGAAACCTCTATCAGACTCACGAAGAGTCTCCAACCAACCCGAAGTTGGTTCATCTGACCCGAAGTCAGGCAGAGGTCTCAGACCTCACTAAACTTGATCCCAGATCAAGTGGTTGGACCGTGCCATCCTAGATAGAGAGTACGGCAAACTCTGATGCGTCCATCAGTCTTTGCTACTAGTCTCTAGCCTTTCCCACCTCATTGGCCAAATGAGAGGTACTTCCCATGAGCCCTAAACTCAATGGGTAGAATGCATACGGGGCACAGAAAATTAGAGGTGAACCAACTCAAAATCACAACGGTGGGGTCCAAGCACACCACCAAGGTTGGCAAGCCTAGCCTTGTGGTTGCCCATAGCTTCAAGAAGCTCTCCCCAAAGCCCCCCCAGAGCTCCCAGAGCTCATCGTCCAACAGGACCCACATCATAGGGTCGTTCCATGATTCCAAGATTCTCACAGAAGGTTAGGAACATGACCTTCCCCAAGGGCATTGTGAGAATATCCGCGACCTGCTCATCAGTTCCTATATGATCGAGCCTTACGGCGCCTCGCTGTACCATATCCCAGATAAAGTGGTACTAGCCATCAACATGCTTGGATCAATCGTGGAACCCAGGATTCTATGACAAATGAATCCCCCTCTGGTTATCACAAAGGATAACGGTGGCATCTAACACATGCTCGAACAGCTCACTGAAGAGCTTTCGCAACCAAGTGACTTACGAGCTACACAATATATTGGCCTGTTGGTGCTGATCTCTATGAGCTTTGAATTCTAAGACGATCTACATGTGATAGCATCCCGAGATGTGCTCTTGCGATCACCACACGCGGCCCAGCCAGCACTGGTATCACACGGTGTCATACTCTCCCGGCAGTGTATCTCAGCCCATGGTCTGTCGTGCCTCAGAGATATCTCAAGAGTTTCTTGGCACCAACCCGGTGAATGTTATGATCAACCATGTGTTGACTCAAAGTGTTCACTGCACAGCATATGTTCGAACAAGTGTTCATTGAGAACATCAGGGTCCTTATGAGTTCCCGATACTCAGTAGGACGGGCCCAGCAACGTTGCTCCTCAACTTCTTAAAGTTGAGTTCCATGGACTTACAGTCCATCATACCAGAAAAACATAATGTATTTTCCTTGAGAAAGGAAAATCTCGCCAGGTCTCTGCTAGACCTTCAGGCCTAGACATTAGACCTAGGTCCTTCATCTCGAACTCAGCAGCGAGCTCCCTCTTGCACTGATGAATGAGAGGGTCAGCACCTGTCAGGAAGAGGTCATCCACATAGAGCACCAGAATGAGAGGATTTCCCTTGACAACCTTGAAGTAAGGGTTCGGATCAGCATTACTTCGAGTAAAAGCCCAGCTTCATCAAGTAGCTATCTATCCTCTTGTACCAATCTCAGGGTGCTTGTTTCAGCTCATAGAGGGCTTTCTTCATCCTGCAGACATGGGTGTCCCGATCCTGGACTTCTATCCCCAAAGGTTGCTTCACATATATCTCTTCCTTTATCACATCATGCAGAAAAATGCGGTCTTCACATCATCTGATGAAGACTCCATCCTTGCGTATCAGCAAGGGCTATAATAGATCGAATGGTGGTATCTCGAGCCACAGGTGCAAATATGTCATCATAGTCTATATCTTCCTCACAGGCAACGAATCTTGCCTTGAACTTTTCAGCACTTTCAACAGATCCATACTTGATCTTGTAGAGCCATTTCAAGGTGACAATTGCTTTGTCCTACAGCATAGCATCCTTCCAGACTTGATGCTTTTACGAATTTGTAAAAAAGTACTCATGGCTGCTAGATATCCTGTTATTAATATGGCTTCTTGGTTTTCCTTCAGAATTTCCCCCTCTGAAGCCATATGTCCCTGAGCCATGAGGATCTTCTTTTGTTGAACAAAGACATCCACTCAGGAGCATATACAAATATCTCTCCCTCTTAATGTCAGTTTCTCTCCCGAGAGAAGACATCTGTTTTAAATGAGGGCATCCCAGACACCATCTAGAAATTTGGGACCTAATCTCCCACAGTCAAAGCTATCCAACAGACTTTGATGATCATGATTCAAGATTCAATCATGTGACAAAAAAAACTGCATAAACTTCCCAGTTCACATTTTAAGTTTACCATAATGCTCCAATGTAGGACTGATACAGTCACATGCTGCTGCTACATAGGTGTCTATCTTTGTCACTGACATACAGGGGATCATATCAACAAGCCTCAACAGTGTTATAAGTCCTTTCAGCCACTACCTTGGTTTATCCTGCACTTGAGGCATTTGCACCTTGAGTTGCTTCCAGATCTGCCCATTTCTGGTTATGGCAGCAGACTGCTCCTAGGGCTGTCAAAAAATATGTCTGACTCAATGACTTATATCTATGCCCACTTCGTCAACAATTTGACCACTACAAGGAATTTCCCCAAGGACTTCAGCAGTCAACCCTTTAAATTTCAGTTTCAAACAGGGGTGTCTGTCTATGTCACTGTCATAATGACAGTGACATAGAATCACAGAATTAGAACTATCACATTCATCACGGCTTGCTGAATATGAACTTTACTTACGTCTTTTGGACTCTAGTCTTAGATGTACCAGGCAGGGTTCTCTTCCTTGTATACCTGCAAAGAGTGCTGCTGCTCCAATACTTCTGCCTAAGCTGCTCACAAGGTTCTTCAGCTTACTAACAGTCCCCTTTCTGCTTTGAGATGAATAGCTTGCTTACTATACTTGCCAATACAAGGATGTTTCCAGCTTATGGTTTACCATAAACCACCATTGTTTCACATCACACTTCATCAAATCAGGTTGTTTGTTTCTAAAGATTGTCTCCAAAAACCTTCAGACAATCCCTGCTTCAAATATGATGCTCAAACCACTGTCCAATATCTTTGTCAGCAATCATACATATCACTATCATATTCATCACTACCTGACAGAATAGAAGATATGATTTTTCATATGCCTCAAAGATATCACTGACCAGGATTATATGGATTCTGCCATGTCATTTTCCATATCTTCCTACACAGCAAGGACAAATAAAATGACTCCTCATGGGACTTCAACAAACTGCTTTTACCCAGTCCCTTTTACACCATGGAAATTGCTACAAAACACTCCATCCAAACCCTCCTTAACACATCACAGCAGCGCCCGAATTTCAGATTAGAAAGCTCCATGTAATACTACACCTACAGCTTGAAGAGAGAGCCTTTCTCACTTGTTACTTTTGTAATACTGCACCTACAGCTTGAAGAGAGAGCCTTTCTCACTTGTTACTTTTGTAATACTGCACCTACAGCTTGAAGAGAGAGCCTTTCTCACTTGTTACTTTCTTAATGTTACTGTCGTGCAATACAACTTCTGTTCAGGTTCTGGCCTCCTGATTGTGTAGGTGAGTTAAAAAAAAAAAAAAAAAAATAACAACTCATCTACAATTTTAATGAATCTGCTGTTGTTCCAACATGCTGCCTTCAACATTATTTTTTTTTTTTTTAATTTATACACAGAACCCTGCAATTCAATTTCCACCAGGATTTGAACAATATAATACAAGCAACATCAGACCGGTTGTGCTGCAAGGATAATCCCAATGACAGCTGGATTTGAAAGGCGATAAGTGCAACGAACTTGGCAAATGTCTTGCATTCATCATTCAAAGGGTCTGAACTGATAATTCCAGCAGAAGCCTTGGAATAGAACAGTTTGAACGATTTCAAAATATGATTCCGTGGCTTTTGTAATAGGCATGTTCAGACTTATAGGCAATGGCTCCTTGGATTTCTTATCATGGATGCTTTCCATCTAAGAAAGCGGCTCTAATCTCCGCTGATCTTCTTTCAAGGAAGCGGCTTCCTCTCTGCTCAAACACGACAGCGGTTAAAACGTATACTGCAGAAAATTATATGGCTATTACATCATCAGGAGCGATCCATCCAGAAAACCACGGCAACGAACATCAGGTAGAACATGACTAATCCCACGGCCTGCCAAAGGAAAAACCACGCCCGTCAAGTAAACATAAAACAGAGTGGTGGCCGCCACATCGGGGGCTCCGTTGCTCAGGGCAAGCAGCGTCACGCCGCCCATGCTGGGAGACAGGCACAGGAGTGACGCTCACGCTCTGCCCGAAATTGTAGTTCACGCAAGTAATGCGACGCCATCAGATTCTGTCTTCGATTTCCGCCATCATTAAAAAAAACGTAAATGCGACTTCCGCCATTAAAAAAAACGTAAATTCAACTTCCCCATCATTCGAAGACGTAAATTCGCGGTAGCGTCCAATTTTCCGAAAAAAAAACGGCTTATCGGGCTCGGATGTCTTAGATCCAGGTATTCTAACACAGACCGATAAAAAAATTATCGACCACAGCGAAAAGAACATCAGATTTTCGAGTTCTGATGGGCCACGGATGTGCAGCAATTTCGGGCGTGAACGCAGACGCAAAAATGGCAAATGATGGTGGTCTTCTTTTACGCTTTTCGATTATGACAACCCTGGTTACGCCACGCTGGTCTGAATCTTCACGCCATTTCAGCACACAAGCCTTTATGGGCTGCGGTCACCTAAGGAGAAATCCTCAAAGCATACGCTGCCTTTTAATCTCCACGCTGTCACAAGTTGTGGTGGTATGGCCTGCGGCCTACCACACAGCCTTGCTGAAGTTACGCAAAGCAGGTTACGCATAATTCTAATTTTCCCGGTTCTCGGCTTCGGCCTTTCCTTCAATGCTTCCGGGAACTTCTATTTGGCCGCAAACATTTCAGCCTTCCAGCTAATCCACAGAAGGGCAAACTTTTTCAACGCTAATAAGAGCAGACTTGCTCATCCTAGGGCAATGTCTTCAACCAACAGCTCCGATACCATGTTAATTTTTATACATGTTCTATGCCATTTCAGGTTAGGGCACAACACTGAAGAAGATAGAACATACCAATAGATCGATAGAAGACAAGCCAGAACAGAGATAGGAAATGGTGACGTTACGGCGATCAGCAGGATGCTTCTACCAGCAAAGTCTTCAATAGGTCATTCAGCCAAACGTGTCACACATAACCCCAGAACAAACCAAACAAAGAATACGCAGCTCCAACGCTATCCAGAGAGAGAATTCCTCCACATCGATGTGTCAAATGAACTCCAAGTCTCTCCAATATATAGGAATCTTTGGGGGTGTGTGACACGTCCTTTAAGACATTTAAGTCTATATTTTATTCCGGGCCGACCTAGCACATAAGTGGAATAAATTCAAAGTACATGTTCTGCTCATCCGATCGAGATGATCTTTAGATCAATCTTACACCTCTCAGAAAGAGGAATCCAATAAAAATATTGCGATCGTCATCTGAGCAGCACAACCGGAGTTTGGACCTAGTTGTCCAATTTTAACAGGTAAGCATATTTCAAAACCAATAATTATTCATAGTAGAAAACAAACCTCTGCTAGAGTTTGTTTCAAAACGATGGACACTCTCTTTTGTATTCAACTTGTTCGTGCTCATCAAAACAAGCCATCTACAATAGATACAAAATAAGATATTAGAATCGTTATATAAATTAAACTAAAGAGTCGAACACAATAATTAATCGTAATAAGAAACACACCTTCCTTTAAGACTGTTATATAAAAGGGGAGAGTCCATTTTGTATTTCATGTATTCATGCTCAATGGAACAAGCCATTTTCATTAGATATACAATAAAATATTAGATTTCTAATCGAATTTAAACTAGAGAGTTTGAAGGTATTTGTCATGCGACTTAGTTCGAGTCCATTTATATTTTGTGCTATATTTCAAAAAATATAAATTTTGTAAACTAGACGTACTTCTACTACAAGTAATACAAACAATGTTTTCATAAGATGTAAAATTTTCGGGAAAAGGAATCTAAGCATATCTAAACATATTGAACAACGAAAATCCCAGGGTCCGCAAGGCAATAATGTTGTATGTTATCATGATGGTTGATTGATTGAAGGGTCAGTATTCTTGTTTGCTCATCCTTACCCACCTCCTCTATAAGGCATGTTGTGTGGGGGTCTGCATGTAATGTGGAGCAAGAAAACATACGTTGCACCATCCTAGACATTGCAACTATAGTCACTCACTGCACAAAGTAATATTATATATGAGATCACAAATAAACCACGAAAGAAAATGAATAACAAATATACAAAGCGACAAATTAATCATACACATACCTGTTCGCCCTTGGCTAATGTTATAGCAGCAACATTCATGAACAATAATCCCTGAAATTGTGAAGCTCAATATAACATATAACATTTCCCTACACACTGCAACTATAGTCACTTACTACACAAAGTAATATTATATATGACATCACAAATAAACCATGAAAGAAAATGAATAACAAATATACAGAGCGACAAATTAATCATACACATACTTGTTCTCCCTTGGCTAATGTTATAGCAGCAACAACCATGAAAAATAAGCCTTGAAAGCATGAAGCTCAATATAACATTTCCCTTTATTTGTATCAAAGTTCTTGGAAAATATCAAACCTCACGCCCATTAACAAGATCATATTACCTTAAAGCCATGACAAAAGGATAAATCGATTCGCAAAAAACAAATATTTCAGTCGATTAGAGGACAATATTCTTATGTAGGAAAAAAATATGGCTCACCAATCATCCAAGTTGTGTTGGTAGAATGTTTAGGGTATCTTCCAGTGTTACACGGGGACTCGCCCCCCACCTAGGGGTCTAGAATCCCGCCCCCTCGCACTCCGAGGTCTTGGGGACTTCCAGGGGACGTTTCCTGACGCCCCCAAAAATCAGAAAATTAAGGGGGACGTCAAAGGGGACGTTTCCTCAGATTGAGGGGTCGAGGGTGCTTTAGGGAGCGTGAGTGGACGGGAGGGAGCGTGAGGGGATGGGGTTGAGGGAGCGTGAAGGGAGCGTGAGGGGGCGTGAGGGGATGGGAGGGAGCGTGAGGGGGCGTCTGGGGCCCACAATTTAAAAATAAATAAAAAAAATAAATAAAAAAATGAAAAAAATTTAAAAATATATATATTTTAATAATTGATTGTTTAATTAAATTAATTTTTAGGTTTCATTTGTTTTCATTGTATCATTGTATCATTGTATCATCCGCACTTAGCACTTGCCGCCCAACCCTTAGCACTTGCCACAGCCGCCGGAAAAAGCCCGCAGCTCGCTGCCCGCAGTCGGAAGAAGTTATGTTTTATGTTTTATGTTTCACTGTTGCAAACATAACTTTAAACTTATTTGCTTTTAAGTTTCAATATTTATGTTTCAGACTTGAGTTGTAAACTTCAGTTTAAAGTTTATTTTGAATCTTGATATAATATCATAAAAGTCATGACTCATATGATATCTTAAACTTTATTTTCATTGTACATTGTTAGTAGTTACATTAATGATTATACAGTTACAAAGTTACATATGAATCTATGATGTATGTTTTAAGTTTTAAGTTTTAAATTTGTTTCAGTTAGATGATTCATCATTCATCGATTTATAATTTTTAAATTTTATCATTTATGATTTATCTTTCATGATGTAAGTGTATGATGATTGTATATACATTCCTTGCAAAAATGAAAAATACAATTGCATTATAAATATTTATTATTAAATTTTCAATGATATATCATATATAATATTATAATATTATATATATTTTTATATTTTATAATTTTTATGACCCTGACGTCCCCCCACGTTTCCTGAAAATTGGTAGGGAGCTTTTGCATAGGCCGCTCCCGCGCTCCCTCGCCCTCTCGCTCCCACCTCAAGGGGACTTGGTGGAACATTGGTATCTTCTCCTTAGTCGTGTTGATAGAATGTTTAGGGTATCTTCTCCTTGACCTTCATAGATTATATAATTGTGGTCTCTCACTACACAAAGCAAATCGATATAGTTGAGTGTGAGACTAAAACATATAATAAATGGAAAAACAAGCAAATTGTACTTCTACTATGAGTAATACAAACAATATTTTCATAAGATGTAAATTTTTCGGAAAAGGAATCTACGCATATCTAAACTTATTGAACGCCGAAAATCCCAGGGTCCACAAGGCAATAATGTTGTATGTTAGCACGATGGTTGATTGATTGAAGAGTCAGTATGCTTGTCTACTCGACCTTACCCACCTCCTCTACAAAGCACGTTTTGTGGGGGTGTGCATGTGATGTGGAGCAAGAAAACATACGTTGCACCATCATAGAAACTACAACTACACTCACTGCACAAACTAATATTATATATGAGATCACAAATAAACCATAATAGAATATTAATAACAAAGATACAAAGCGACAAATTAATCATACACATACATGTTCGCCTTGGCTAATGCTATAGCAACAACAACCATGAACAATAAGCATTGAAATTGTGAAGCTCAATATAGCATTTCCATGTATCCTGTATCAAGGTTCTTGGAAAATATCAAATGTCGCACCCATTAACAAGATTATACTACCCTAAAGCCATGACAAAAGGATAAATCGATTTGCAAAAAACAAATATTTTAGTCGATTAAATGACAATATTCTTATGTAGGAAAAAAATATGGCTCAACAATCATCCAAGCTGCGTTGGTAGAATGTCTAGGATATCTTCACCTTGACCTTCATAGACTATATGATTGTGTTCTCTCACTACACAACAAATCGATATAGTCGAGTGTGAGACCACATAGAAAACATATAATAAGTGGAAAAACAAGCAAAATGATTCACAAATGAGCGAAATAGTTGAGTGTGAGACTAAATAGAAAACATATAATAAATGGAAAAACAAGCAAATTGATTCACAAATAAATGAAAGATTATTGTCAGTGAAATGCATCGCATATAGTTAAGTCGATTCACCTTCATTTATGAATTATAACCTCCATCTTATCTCTTTGATTTTCTCT
This sequence comes from Pinus albicaulis, assembly GCA_034641835.2. Taxonomy (NCBI): domain Eukaryota; kingdom Viridiplantae; phylum Streptophyta; class Pinopsida; order Pinales; family Pinaceae; genus Pinus; species Pinus albicaulis. The sequence continues at coordinate 573,945,549 of CM076573.1, read as the reverse complement.
CCTTGTTGCCTTCCTTTCCAATTGCACATCCAATAAACAAAACCAAGACCAAACTACAAGGAATGAGAAAAAAAAATGTAAAACAAAGCTAAATAAATACAACAAAAAGCATTACTATGCTCAAATTCCACAAAAACAAACCATGTAGACAATAACAAACAAAAAAATGCAAACTTCCCCTTTGCACATTATCTCTACTGCAATGTCCTCTCCTCTCCTCAGCTGAAAGGGAAGAAATTGGGGTGAATAATATTAAAATCCAAACATAGATAGTAATGCTAAGCATATTTCAAAGCCAATAATTATTCATAATAGCAAACACGCCTCCTCTAGAGTTTGTTATAAAACGATATGTTGGAACATGTAACTAGGTTTGGTCTTCATTTTACTTGAAGTCAAAGATGTAATATATTTGTCAAAAGAAAAGAATTTTATTATTATTGAATTAACTTGTTAAAGGATGAGTTTGATGCTTGGGTCAACGGTTATAGGTCAAGCTTCCACTAAAGGCTTTAGGATTAAGTCAAAGTCAATTTGTTATTTTTACTCCTCCATCAGTCATTCTCTTCAGCAAATTACCTACTCGAAGTATTCAAGTCAGCCTCAAATAGATTATCTACAAGTCAGCTTCAATTAATATACACAAGTCGGCCTTATCATAAATTGGAGACACAACAGTTCATAATGGTCATGTCGACTCATCTAAGATGGGCAAACTACTATATATACCAGGTTGCGGTTTCGCATTACAACAACATAGAACAGTTCGATTTACCTCTGAAATTTCGGATGGAATTACAGTCAAGCAAGTTCGGAGAAGATTTCAGATAGTGCCTCGATATTACTACTAGATAGGAGTTTGGTTAGATCACAGAATCTCGGGCCAATTGCATGGACAGAGTCTAGACTAGTTTGTAAGGGTCATAGTCATCTTGTCTTGAATATAATGAAGGAAGAATTTTGTGACTGGGTTTTCACTTCAAGGGCGTTTTTCCCTGGCAACGTGCCTATATCTTGTGTTCTCCTTTATATGTTTGATTGGCATTAATCTTTATGATAAGAAAAGAACCAAGAGATAAAATACTAATAATAAAAATATCACAAGTTAATGTCATTAAGAGGAAAATTATTTAACTTCCATCTCTATTGATTTTCCAACATGGTATCAGAGCTATGGTCATGGTCAAAAGGTAGTTTGAAGCTCTGTTTTAAAAATCGGTCTGACCAAAACCGACCAGGCCTGGTCGACCGAGCCGGTAGGGTGGCCGGTCCGACCAGGTAGAAAACCAGCCAGGCTGGCCGGTTTATTACCGAGCCGACCGGTTTTTGTAATGGCTCGACCGGCTCGGTAACAAACCGGCCGACCAGGCCGAGCCCGATTCAACCAGGCCGAGCCATAACAGCGGGCCGGTGGGCCCAAAAAAGTCAGTTTTGTGGACTTGAAAATGAATTTTAATTCGCTGTTAGGGTTTTTTTAGGTTGTCTAAGCCCTCCCAATGCTATATAACTAACCCAACCCTTCTATTGAGCTCACATCTTTCTCATTCAATTTGTTTGAGCATTTGTGAGTGTTTTCTGAAGATTGTGGAGTTGGTTTTGGAGCAGCAGTGAGGAACTTATTGGGCAAGTTTTGGAGCAGCAGTGAGGAGCTTATTGGGCAAGCTTTGGAGCAGCATTGAGCTAGAGGAAGCTAGAGGCTAGAGGTATTTATTTTTTCTCTTCTAAATCTGCCTTTGTTTGTTTTATTTATTTAGCAAATCTAGCATTTTCCATTTGCATTTGCATAGTTTTTGGCATTTGCCATTTGGTGAAAGAAATGAACATACAATGAATAGTTTTTTTTTTTTTTCATGTTCAGATTTAAACATTTTATTTCCAAGTCAAAAACTCAGTCCAAAATGGCCCCTAGAGCAAAAGACTCTGCTTGGGCATATGCTGAAATGGTTGGGGATCAAATGTTTTGCAAATTTTGCAAGAAAAAAATTGAGGGTGGAAGGGGCATTCATAGACTGAAACTACATTTGGCTGGTGTTAAAGGCCAAATCACTACATGTGAAGCAGAAAACATTGGGGAAATTAGGAAGCAGTTGAAAGAACAGTTTGACAAGTTTGAGCAAGACAAAAATAGGCAAAAAGAAATACAGGCTGAAATTGGGAGGAAGAGGAATCTACAACATATGATGGCTGCCAACTCAAGTTTTGAATCTTTTAATTATGAGGATTCCTCATCTATCCCTTCCACTGATGCATCAAAAAACCCATTTCGCTATGTTCCTCCCTCTAGGGAGTCTATTTCTGACAAGGGTAAGGGTGCAATGAGAAATAAGGGTACTATTAAAAGTTTTTTTGTGCCCTCATCTCCTTCTGATAGTGCAACTGCATATGGTCCTAGTCCTCACACTGTGCAGCCCACTTTAGATGCTCATTGGAAAAAACAATTGAGAGATGATGCTTGTGAGTACATTGCTAGATGGTGGTATGATGCTGATATTCCCTTCAATGCTACTTGTTCACCATATTATGAACCTATTTTTGATGCTATATAAATGCTGAAAGGGTTTCTTCTGAAAGGTCGCATGGCTATTTTTTAAATAGAGATTTCAAACATTAATGATTATTTGAAGAGTTCAAAAATTATATACGCATAGATGTACATTGCATGGATGGATCGGACAGGGACCACCGCATCATAAACTTTGGTCTTTTGCCCACGGGAACCATGTTTCTAAAACGTTCGATGCATTCGATGAAGTATATATGCATACATACATACTTTTGAATAAGTTGTTGAAGTGTGGGGGTGGCAAAATGTTGTTCAAATATCGTCTCTAACTATGGGTCTTTACATTGCACCGTTAGACATCAAATTTTTGAACCCCATGTGCTGCACATTGCATAGACCTCATGCTTGAGGATATTGGCAAAATAGACTGGATCAAGAACACTGTAGAGCATGTCAAATGCATCACAAAATATATTTACAATCACTCATGGATTCTGAGTTTGATGAGGAAATACACAGGGGGCAAGGAACTTATTAGGCCTGCCATCACTAGATTTGCAACACATTTTTTGACATTGCAATCTATGGGTGCCCAACACCTGGAATATGCTTCAGCCTTCAAGAGATGATGGCAAGAGACAAAGGAAAGCATACAAAATATTTTATGTGCAAATAACACGGAAACTTTACCAGCGATATGTAGGTGGATAAGATATTATGTTTATGAGGCTATGGATCGCAAAGGAGCAGATACAGTAAGATGCAGAGTGGCTAAGTATGGGCCCATTTGGGAAATCATTGATCAGAGATGGAACAATCAACTCCATCGCCCGATACATGCAACTAGGTATTTCAGCTGCATGTATCGGGCGATGGAGTTGATTGTTCCATCTCTGATCAATGATTTCCCAAATGGGCCCATACTTAGCCACTCTGTCCTTGCATGCTGCCCTTATCTGCTCCTTTGCTTGATCCATAGCCTCATAAATGAAGCCCATAGCCAATCTTTCCACATCCACCAAGCGAACACCTTAACCAATGGCTCAGCAAGTTTCACAATGTTTGCTGCCTTTTTCCAAAATATTTCTTCAACAACTTTCCTTTTCATGTCTTTGCCATCCTGTTTGCGAGAGAACTGACTTTCATTCCATTCATCACTAGAAAACATCTTTTGCAAATTTCTTTGTTGGGCACCCATAGATTGCAATGTCAAAAAATGTGTTGCAAATCTAGTGATGGCAGGCCTAATAAGTTCCTTGCCCCCTGTGTATTTCCTCATCAGACTCAGAATCCATGAGTGATTGTAAATATATTTTGTGATGCATTTGGCATGCTCTACAGTGTTCTTGATCAAGTCTATTTTGCCAATATCCTCAAGCATGAGGTCTATGCAATGTAAAGCACATGGGGTCCAAAAAATGGTTGGGTGTTTTTCCTCTAACAATTTACCAGCAAGAACATAGTTAGAGGCATTGTCTGTGATGATTTGAACAACATTTGCCACCCCCACCTCTTCAACAACCTCATCCAAAAGCTGTAACAACAACTGTGCATCTTTCACCCTATCAGATGCATCAACTGATTTTAGAAACATGGTTCCCCGTGGGCAAAAGACAAGAAAGTTTATGATGGTACGGTTCCTCTGATCAGTCCATCCATCTGACATGATGGTACATCCTGTACGTGCCCATGAGTTTTTGAACTCTTTCAAATAATCATTAATGTTTGAAATCTCTCTTTGCAAAAAAGATCCTCTTAACTCATGCAAAGTAGGAGGTTTGAAGCCCTTTCCAGCAGCATATATGGCATCAAAAATAGGTTCATAATATGGTGAACGAGTAGCATTGAAGGGAATATCAACATCATACCGCCATCTAGCAATGTACTCACAAGCAACATCTCTCAATTCTTTTTTCCAATGAGCATCTAAAGTGGGCTGCACAGTTGGAGGACTAGGACCATATGCAGTTGCACTATCAGAGGGAGATGAGGGCACAAATTTTTTTTTAATAGTACCCTTATTTCTCATTGCACCCTTACCCTTGTCAGAAACAGACTCCCTAGAGGGAGAAACATAGCGAAAGGGGTTTTTTGATGCATCAGTGGAAGGGATAGATGAGGAATCCTCATAATTAAAAGATTCAAAACTTGAGTTGGCAGCCATCATATGTTGTAGATTCCTCTTCCTCCCAATTTCAGCCTGTATTTCTTTTTGCCTATTTTTGTCTTGCTCAAACTTGTCAAACTGTTCTTTCAACTGCTTCCTAATTTCCCCAATGTTTTCTGCTTCACATGTAGTGATTTGGCCTTTAACACCAGCCAAATGTAGTTTCAGTCTATGAATGCCCCCTCCACCCTCCTTAATTTTTTTCTTGCAAAATTTGCAAAACATTTGATCCCCAACCATTTCAGCATATGCCCAAGCAGAGTCTTTTGCTCTAGGGGCCATTTTGGACTGAGTTTTTGACTTGGAAATAAAATGTTTAAATCTGAACATGAAAACAAAAACAAAAACTATTCATTCTATGTTCATTTCTTTCACCAAATGGCAAATGCCAAAAACTATGCAAATGCAAATGGCAAATGCTAGATTTGCTAAATAAATAAAACAAACAAAGACAAATTTAGAAGAGAAAAAATAAATACCTCTAGCCTCTAGCTTCCTCTAGCTCAATGCTGCTCCAAAGCTTGCCCAATAAGCTCCTCACTGCTGCTCCAAAACTTGCCCAATAAACTCCTCACTGCTGCTCCAAAACCAACTCCACAATCTTCAGAAAACACTCACAAATGCTCAAACAAATTGAATGAGAAAGATGTGAGCTCAATAGAGGGGTTGGGTTAGTTATATAGCATTGGGAGGGCTTAGACAACCTAAAAAAACCCTAACATCGAATTAAAATTCATTTTCAAGTCCACAAAACCGACTTTTTTGGGCCCATCGGCCGGTTGTTATGGCTCGGCCTGGTTGAATCGGGCTCGGCCTGGTCGACCGGTTTGTTACCGAGCCGGCCGAGCCATTACAAAAACCGGCCAGCTCGGTAATAAACCGGCCAGCCTGGCTGGTTTTCTACCTGGTCGGACCGGCCACCCTACCGGCTCGGTCGACCAGGCCTGGTCGGTTTCGGTCAGGCCAATTTTTAAAACAGAGCTTAGAACCCTAATACACACCTTACAAGTAATCTAATATTCCAAGCAAAAGTCCTTGATTAAGAGAAAGAATGACTTTTCATAGAATTCCATCCTCCTTGGCTATATAAGAAATCTAACCTAAGAAATTAAATCGCATTCTTGGTATCACATGGTTTGCTTGTAAGAATGTATTACAGGATCTTAGCCTAGTACAAAGAAAACACTTCAAGGAATCCTTACCGGGTTGATCAAGAAACAAAGGTATGCCTCAAACTATAATACATTGATTTCTTTATATTAAAGGTTTACTCATTTGACAGTCTATTACTAACATTGTTATGTCTAGCTATATTGAATCATAATGATTCTTGTTCTAAGTGATTCATCACTTGATAAAATTACCCACCCCACTCATATTCTTAACTGATTTTGTAGAACCCTGGACAGGTTCTAGAAAACGCTAACCGAAGGGTATGCTAATATGAATATCTGAAACCCTAAACTGCTTAGGGATATTTTCAAATGTTATTTGAAGTTTTGTTGATGATGTCATATTTGGGATTTTGGTATGATCAGGAAAACCTAACTTGTTAGGGTTGAATGATAAGCCCTAAAATCCCAAACCTTTGAAGTTCTAGTAATGTTGGGTTTGCTAAGTTTCTACATTGAAACCCTAACTCATTAGGGTTTGGTGGAAAGTGTAAGCAAGACCCTTACAAAGTCCTAAAATGATTTCCTTGGTTTGTGTGTGCTTGAAGTTCTAGTAATGTTGGGTTTGCTAAGTTTCTACATTGAAACCCTAACTCATTAGGGTTTGGTGGAAAGTGTAAGCAAGACATTTACAAAGTCTTAAAATGATTTCCTTGGTTTGTGTGTATTTGTCTGATCAAACCCTAGTCCAATCAAGTTTGTTAGATGTCTAAATTCTATTGATATTTGTGAACTCGGGTTCAAACCCTAGTCCAATCAAGTTTGTTAGATGTCTAAATTCTATTGATATTTGTGAACTCGGGTTTGACTAACACACGATATCCTTATGAAGGATTACGAATTCCTAGATATGTGTGTTGACCTGGTTATTGATGGTCATAAGTTTTAAAATGTAATGGAAGTCCTTGTCTGAGATTCTAGGATGATGATATTTGGAAATCTAGGGTTTTGCAACTAAACCCTAGTAGTAGTTAAAATTGTCAAGTATGTGTGATGTAACAATCTGAAAATCTATTTGTGATTATCGAGATTGTGAAAATGGGATTCTAGGGTTGAACCTTGGTAGAAGTGAAAATATTTGATTTATGATGACAATATGATAATCTGAGATTTGTATAAGATTTTTGAAATCTGAGTTTTGGTTGGGATTGGTGGTTGATCATAAATCTAGGGTTTATGACTAACCCTAGTGGAAGTTGGTCATGTTAATGACTAAGCTATGTTTTGTTTTGACTCTTTTGAATGAAATCTAGGATTTGTATGAAACCCTAGTGAGAAGTCTAACATATGAATTTTGAAAGGTTGTTGGATGCTTTATATTTCTCTGAATTGTTTCTAGGGTTTGCTATATGTTGTAGTAAGGTATGTCATACCTTTGGAAGAAACATTGAAACCCTAGATGGAATGAAAGTTGTTATGAAGTAGTCCAGGGTTTATGACAAAGTCCCTAGCAAGATGTTGAAAAGTATATGTCTCTTGTTTGTAATTAAATCTGGGTATCTTATATGTATAAAGTTGAAATGGTTCCATGATTCTGATATGGCTAACTTCATGCTTCTATAGTTTTCGTTGTATTTGTTGTACTTGCTATCTAAGTTGTGCAGGTACACAATCTTCAACTTGGTGAAGATGTTCGTTGTGACAAGCATTATGAGGATGATAATAACTCTAATGAAATAGTTGGAAGTCGCGAAAGATTCTCCGATGACAAAAAGAAGAAGTTGACTTCCCTGAGGAAGCCTGCATAGAAGAGTTCTCCCTAAAGATTAAGAGGGAGTTCGAATGAAGAGATGCATCCTGGTTGAGAGTTTTGTATTTGATTATGTACATGTGAAAGTATATAATTGATTGGGGTTGCGTTTGTACAGGTGAATCTCTCGAAGGTTTTGATGGCATACTGGTCACCAATCAATTTGATTGGGAGAGATTGGTCACCCTTGATCTGTTGTATCAAAGAGTGATGAGGCTTTATGAGTGAAGCATTTCCTGGGAAGACATATGGCCGGCACTTTGTGTTGATGTCTAGGTCCCGAAGTTGGAAAGGTTGTGTTGATTAAAGAGCTCTGATTTTAGGATACACACCTGGATCCCTAGGTTGATGGTTAGCAAGTATGCTTGATGGTACCTAAAGAGGTTGAAAGTTTGAGTCCATCTTAGTCCCACATGGATAGATTTCCCTAATCAGGAATCTAGTTCGTTGCATTGTGGTGCCTAAATTGTTAAGAGACCTAGGTCGATGGTTAGCAAGTAAGCTTGATGGTACCTAAAGGGGTTGAAAGCTGGAGTCCATCTTAGTCCCACATGCATAGCTTTCCCAGGTCAAGAATCTAGTCTGTGGCATTGTTGTGCCTAAATTGTTGAGAGACCAATGGATAGATTGCCCTGGTCAAAAATCTAGTCCATGGCATTGTTGTGCCTAAAGTTCTTCTTTGTTCATATAGTACGAGATCTTCCATGTACCTATATGATTATATGTAAATATGAATACCTCCCTAGTTAAGAGGGAGTGTTGGAAAATGCAACTATGTTCGGTCATCATTGTACTTGAAGTCAAAGATGTAATATATTTATCAGAAGAAAAGAATTTTATTATAGTTGATTTGACTTGTTAAAGCATGGGTTTCATGCCTGGGTCAATGGTTATAGCTCAACCCTGCATTGAAGGCTTTAGAATTAAGTCAAAGTCAATTTGTTATTTGTACTCCTCCATCAAGTCATTATATTCAGCAAATTACCTACTCGAAGTATTCAAGTCAAGCTCAAATAGATTATCTACATGTCGGCGTCAATTAATATAACTCAAGTCGGCCTTAACATAAATTGGAGACACAACGGTTCATAATGTCCATGTCGGCTCATTTAAGATGGGGAAACTACTATATATACCAGGCTAAGGTTTCTCATTACAACAATAAAGAACAGTTCGATTTACCTGTGAAATTTCGGATGGAATTACAGTCAAGCAAGTTCGGAGAATATTTCAGATACTGTTTCAGTATTACTGCAAGATAGGAGTTCGGTTATATCACGGAATCTCGAGCCAATCGCAGAGGACAAGGTTTGGAAATCACAATGGATAATTTTCATGCCTCCATGGTCTCGGACTATCACAGTGATAACAGTGTTAAGGGCTCGATGTTTCTTCAATGTTGAGGGTTCGTTTAATCACAGTGAGAAATACATTTCGATGGTATCACAGTTCGATGACCTTACAGTGATAAGGTCTCATAGTGATGATGTCTCAGCGTGACACAAATTTTCACAGTGTAGCAGTTGGCAACACGGTGCACCAGATTGAGAGGGAGTTGTAGTACAAATGTGGCAGTGGCGGTGGCAGCGTCATGGGCAACAGTATGGGATAGCACCAGCAACGCAATGATGAAGGGCAGCAAGCCAAGCATCAGCGCAGAGACCCACACCAGAGATCAATGCAAAACTTCGGGGTGAAGCAGTTTTGTGCTAGATCACTTTCCTCGCTAAGAGGGAGTGTTGAGATTTTGTGGTGTTGGGGTAGCTTCGGATGTGCTCTAGCTCCCAAATTTTGTGGAGGGACTAGAGTACATGGGATCTCCAAGACCCAGAAAGGGATTTGAGAATTTCCATCTGGTTTGAGAGAAAATTAATTAATTAATATTTTTAATTAAGGACCCTAAGTCTAACTTAGGAAAATTAAAATATTAAAGGTAATTAATTTAAACATGTGATGGAAATGACTTAAATGACACGGATCAAGCTTTCTTTTAATCTTAGCCGTCGAAACAAGATTAGATCACGGATGTTGGTTTCCCAACGAGAAAAGTAAAGGAAAGGCTTGGGGTCAGTTGGAGAATACAAACACACAGTGGCAGAGCATTGAGACTAAGCTGGACTTCTAGGGCGTGGTTTGCTAAAAATTTCCAGAAGTGTTTCAGCTGCAACGAGGGGTAGTATTGGCTAAGGGGATGATCTGATCCCAGAGCCAAGAGTCAACAAGAGGCAAAGAAGCAGCAGACAGAGCAGCGCAGAGGGAGCAACAACTGCGCAGCGCAGAGGGCTTCAGTGTTACGCAGGCCCAGAAAGGGTAACGCAGAGGCAGCAGGAAGCCATCAGGGCTTACGCAGGCCAAGCAGAGGCAGCGCAGGGACTGCATCACCCATTCTGGGGTTATGCAAGCCTCTCCTCAGCAGCGTAGGGGCACCAACAGGCTAGCAGAGCTGACGCAAAGGGCTTCAGAGCAGTGTTGGGGTTTCTGAAGACAGAAAGGTCCCGCTTGAGGGTGTGAATCAGTCCAGTTTTTCGTCTCCGAAACTGAGGTATTGTTGTAGATTTTTGTTTTCACTGTCGGGTTAACCAGTAAGGTGCTCAGGTTTGTTGTACTTAGAATCTACTTAATAATATAAACCCTTCAGCAGCCAAAAGACCAGTTTTCCAGCATTGGGTTTTTCCGAGGACAGATGTCCAAAAAATCTTGTGTGTCACTTTGTCTATGTGCATGTATTCAGTTTAGATCTCTATCTGTGTAGAACTGTTAATGTGTCTACTTCGATGTTAATGCTGAAATTTCATATTAATAGCTTGATTAAGTAGGAGAAGTATAACCAGATTTAACAGTAGGATTTTTGCATAAGTAATATTCAGAAATTTTCACATACATGACTCATGCACAAGAGTTCAGAGATCAATTGACCTTGAATGAATTTTTTCATCTAAGGGACAAAGTAGACACCGCAGCTATAACAAAGGAGGTGGGTACACGCAGGGCAATGACCTACAACGTACCGCGGGTAGACTTATTCTGCCTACTTTTGATGGGTCATCAAAGAGTACGACAAAGGGTTGGGTGGAGAAGCTAGACATCTATTTCCAGCTGAACCAAATGGCAGAGGGTAGAGGCCATCAAGGTGGCAGTGTTGCACCTTGAAGAGGAAGCTCATGATTGGTGGTTCCATGGGATGACCACATTGGGTCACGCAGGGGTGACTGCGTATGCAGAATTCACCCGGAGACTAGTAGAAAGGTTTGACCTGAAGGACCCAAAAGAACATTTTGTAGAGTTGGCCAAGCTCAAACAGACAGAGCACCCGAAGACTTATATCTCTGAGTTCCTGAAGCTCTCATTGATGGTTCCAGATCTGTCCGTGGCCAGGAGAGTGTATATGTTTATAGACGGACTGGCGGAGCCTCTGTGTGGGCTAGTCAGATCCACTAGATCGGCTACACTTCAGGACGCAGTTGGAAGGGACAGGGATCTACAGGATGCCTTGCCAAGGACGAGAGCTCCATTCCCCAAAAAACCAACATTCCAGCCAAGGGGGGAAAACACGAGGGTTCCACGAAGGGGAACCATGGCCGAGGGCCCTTGGATGATGATACCCAGAGGGATTTGAGACGAAGGAAGCTATGCTTCACTTGCCAAGAGCCATGGGCACCAAGTCATCGTTGTGTTGTAGGGAAGGCACACTACATTGAGGTCTTCTCCCGACAGCGAGGGAGAAGAAGAGGAATATGAGGAGTTGGAAGGAGATGCCAATGTTGATGCACCAGGAGGAGATCCACCACCACCCCCACCAGCAGCAACAGGAGGAGCATTTGCTCCAACAGGAGGAGTCCTTGCATCCTTGAGAGGAGTTCCCAAGTATTTGACATTGCAAGTCTAAAGCACGGTCCAAGGGCAGCATGTTATGGTATTGGTGGACAGTGGGGCCGCACAAAATTTCATCGATATTCAAAATTTCATCTAAAGCTTAGTACTTATGGGTGGTATCGGCACCTGTCGGCTTGTAATATCGGCTCTTGTTTTTAGGGTTACTTTACTATCTCCGCATTTCTCGGGGGGCATAATTTATTTTGTTTTGATCTCTACCAGTTTTGCTTCCCCATGAGAACTTTGGAGGTCACAGGCTTTTCGACCAATCTGCGGCATTGAACACTATCATGACAGCTCTCTGACCGACTACCAACCCTTTCTATCTGCGATTTCTTCCTTAATGGTTGCATGCCGAGGTTACTGTGCGACACTAGCGGTTCACTCCATTTTCTATCAGTATCCTACTTGCCCTCTAGACAGTGGTCGGAACCTGAGGCGATTTTTGCAGGTCCCTACGATGGGGAACTGGGCGACATTTGAGGACGGACCCTGCATCACACTTTTTACACTCATTTTTTCTGCCTGTCATGAGCTCCTACGATGAAGAGGTCGACTATTCAGAAGACCCGCTGGCAGGTATGGATATCTGGGGGCCATCGACTAGGGCTGAGGTGGAAGACATGGTGGACATGATACCTGCACCGGTCATTCCGGCACCAGAACTGTCTCAACCAATCACTCTTGCAAGCTGCTCGACACCAAATAGGGGTTGTTTGGATCACTTGACCTATACTAACCCATCGCCATCTGTTATTAGCCTTTGGGAGTATCAGTCTTTGGATGCACCTGTCCTGCCCGAGGCTAATATTGTTGAATCGACCCCACTGACAACTGAGGAGTCTGAATACATTGGCGCCACGACTCTTACCTTTGAGAACTTAAACATTGGGGAAGGGTTTCCTATTATTTCACCTACTGCGTCTGAGCCGGTGGCGGCATCTGGGTGTTTTGATAACATTCCTATTGATGCTCAGTCGGCTGATCCACAACCACCATCATCTGACTCTGAGGGGTCTGGAGCACCTGGAGCGGAATCTGGTGATCTTCACAGGGGAAAAAATCGCGACCGACCAAGAACCGGCACATCAGAAATACAAACTTTGGGCGCGATAGAGGAATGGCCAATTTGGAGCAAACAGCAGCCACCTTGCTGGTGGGAAAAGTTCGCGGCCACAAATACTCTTCCGCGCGACTCAAGATTTGGACAAAGGAAATTGGGGGAGGGCTTTTGGAACAGCTTCCGGGTGTCACTCTCTTGACCAGGGGATGGTTCACCCTCACTTTCTCTCTGCCGGCTCAGGTGGATTGGGTACTCAACAAGTACTGTTCATATCGAGATGCATCCAGTTCTCCTGAAGCGATGGTTCCCATTATTTGATCCAAACAAGGAAAATTCAGGAGTAGGACCTATCTAGATGAGATTACCTGGGCTTCCTGTCCAATTCTGGAACGAAACAACTCTTCGAAGCATTGGGGAAGATTTCGGTCATTATCTTGACCACGACAGATCCTATTTAGTGACTAGAAATTGTGCGGTTGCTAGCAACCTGGTATTTCTGGACACCCGCGAGGGGTTGCACGACAATTACAACATGTTCTTCAAAGGGATGGTCTGGCAGCAGCTACTGGATTATGAGGGGATACCATTCAGATGCAGACATTGCCACTCAGTGGGGCATCTGTATAAGGAATGCCCACTTTTGGGTGCAGGGACCCCTCCACATAAGACAATTAAGCAGGCGGCCACCCAAACGGACCCGATTACTATCTTGCTGACTCCTAAGGAGCAACCATGTGATGTTGATCATCGGTCCAAGCCCGTGTTACCTTCCTAGCCGATCACTCAGGCCCGGAGCCATTCCTCACCGATTCAATCCACTCAGCATCGCTCGTCTACGGTTCTGAGTACCACTCTATCCCCCTCCTCCTGTCATAATTTTATTACACCTGCATCGCCTTTTACTTCACTACATGCAGATTGCTCTTTACTTTCCATTAGTTGCTCTGTTGCATCTGCTCCGCACTCCATCCCGCCCACCATTTCCCACACCTCTGCTGAGTCTTCTGGTCTTCCATCCTGTTTGACCGCAGATTCCTCATCTGTCGGTCACCAATATTTCCTGCGATCCTCCACTCACCTGACCCCCTTATCTGAACTAGGCATTGGATCGGGACAAGGTATACTACCAACGAGATCTCGTGGTAACCATCTACTATTTCAAAGGCTATCAGAAGAGCTAATATTGAGGTGGAGGCAGGCACTCAATCATCCATATTACAAGTACTTAGAGCAAGGAAACCTAAAGAAGGGGTTCCCTCATGATTTGTCTCTCTTTTAACTGCAGGGTTGGCTCTTAAGGAACTACTGTTCACATTGCACATTGATGCTCTTTTCCTACAGGAAACTTTGGAGGATGGTATTACCATTATCAATATCCTTAACTCTCTCCTCCCGAACTAGACATTTGTGACATTGGACGCCCGAGGCCAATCTGGAGGATGTGCACTGGGTATCAACAATAGGACTACTCAGATGTCTAATTGTTGGGGACGGGAAGGAGTCATTGGCATGGAGGTCTTCAGTGGAGATCTTGCGCATTCCTTCACCCTGATTAATGTTTATGGTCCTTGCATCAACAGAGAAAACTTCTGGTCATCTTTGCTGAGTTGCACGCTACTTCAACACCCACATATCATTCTTGGTGGTGGTTTAAATTTTCCTTTGGAGATATCGAAATCCTGGGGATCTCATGCTATTCCAAATCCGTTATCCGACTTTTTCACCACAAATCTGGAAATGGCCGAATTGATTGACATTGACATGCCAAAGAAGCAACCTACCTGGAGAAATAGACGTATCGAGGAGGCTGCATTGGCGCGTTGTCTCGATCGATTCCTTATCAAACATCAATTCCGTGATCATCTGGTCAAAACCAGACAGTGGGATGGTGGGGGAGGTATATCTGATCACACACCGGTATACATGGAATTCATGGCTGGCGATCAAAAATCACATCCACCTTTCAAATTCAATTCTAGATGGCTACAGGACCCTGATTTTCATCATTTAGTTGCTTAGGAGTGGCAACATTGCCATCATTTCCCTGACAGAGAACCTGCTAGGTTTTCAATGAGAATCTCAAACGTATCAAGGAAATCACTATCAAATGGGTTAGAAAAAGAAAAAAAAGCTTGAGGAGGAGGAGCTGCGCAGGGTTGAAATTGAAATCTCTCAACTTAATGATTTAGATTATTTGGGTTTTCGCTCGACATCCACCAAAGAGCATCTGATTGCACTTGAAACCACCAGGTCAAACATTCTTCGCCACAAAGAATAGGAGTGGAGATTAAGAAGCAGAGCTATTTGGTTGAGTGCAGCAGCACGCTAAAGGAAGGCGCAATATTAACACCATTTGGGAACTATCTGATCACACCGGTTTTGTCGCCAAAACCCATGCACAACTCCAGGATCTGGGCATTCGGCATTTCTCAAATCAATACAGAGCACCACTCCACATAAACCTACCGAACATCTTGAATATTGCTAGATCTTTCAACAAGTTTGTGGATAATGAACAAGCAGAAAAGCTCAATGCTCCGATCACCATGGGGGAGATTGAGGGAGTACTAAAATGGTTTTAAAAAGATAAAAGTCCTGGTCCAAACGGATGGCCTATTGAATTCTACCTCCATTTTTTCAAGCCCCTGGGATGTGATCTCCTCCTCGTCATTGAAGAGAGCCGAACATCTGGTAGGATCTATGATGGTTTCAACTCTACCTTCATTGCCCTTATTCCTAAACATGATCACCCTGCATCATTCCATGACTATAGGCCTATATCTCTTTGTAACTGCATCTACAAGATTATTTCCAAAATCATTGCAAATCGCATTAAACCCATCCTCTCTGAACATATCGCAAAGGAGCAATTTTCCTTTCTTCATCATAGGCAGATCCATGAAGCTATTGGAAACGCCCAGGAGGTCCTGCATTCCATTAAAACAAAGAATCTCAAGAGCACCATCCTCAAAATTGATCTTGCAAAAGCTTTCGATCATGTCAATTGGAATTACCTCCATCTTATCACTTCGTCCTTGTTATGGAAGGCCTCTCGGCTCTGATCAAAAAGGCAAAGGCTGATGGTGACCTCCATGGTATTAAACTAAATGAGATCCTGCAGTTGACTCACTTATTATTTGTGGATGATGTGCTTATTTTTCTGGATGGTTCTTGTCAGGACTGTTTTCATTTTGAACATATACTTCAGATGTTCTGCAAAGCTACGGGCATGGCTCCCAATCACAGCAAATCCACCATTATTATGACTAGATGTTCTGCACAAGAACAAGGGATGGCTACTATTAAATTCCCATATGTGCGCAGCTATATTGGGGATGGATTGAAATATCTTGGTTTCCACCTCAAGCCAAATGACTACCAGATAAAATATTAGAATTAGCTAATTGCCAAAGTGGAGCGTCGGATCAACATCTGGTATCATCGATGGCTCTCGCAGGCCAAAATATTGGTATTAATTAAATCTGTCCTGGAAGCCATCCCTGTATATTGGATGTCCCTTGCTTGGCTTCCCAGAGGGGTCACCAACCGTATACAACAAATTTGCAGACAATTTCTCTGGAGAAACTCGACCAAAGAACGTATCTTTGCCTGGGTGGCTTGGGATCAGATTAGTCGGCCTAAACATTGGGGTGGATGGGGCATAAAGGATCTCCACGTTTTTGCAACTTCTCTAGCGGCAAAATTGGGTTGGCACATTGTTACTGGTCACAGCCTGTGGAAAGAGGTTACTGTTGCCAAATATATTGCTCCTAGGAACACTCTCGATTGGATTCGAGGCAATATTCTATTATGTCCTGGATCCTCCACCATCTGGAAGGCTATCACCAAATCTACACACCTTATACAAAAAGGGTTGACTTGGCAAATTGGTTCGAGCACCTCGGTCAGAGTGGGTACTGACTTGTGGTCGGGCAGCGGGAGGAATTACAAATTGCCGAATTATATCATTAATCACCTGAACAACGCTGGATAACACCATCTAGCTCAGGTAGCTGATCCGGATCGATCTAATTGGCATGCACAGGGATGGCAATCTGCACAAGCGCTTCAGATACCCAGAGAGGGTTACCATGACTGGTATCGGTACACTAGAGCTCTCCAAGCATCACATATCTGTCTCTCGAACCAAGATGATCAACTCATTTGGGCTCTCTCGCCTAGAGGGTTTTACTCTCCTAAAAATGGTTATATCACTCTCTCCCACCTCAAAGAACCTCAGGAAAAACTTTGGTGGTGGCATAATATCTGGAAGTTGTAGGCACCTCATAAAACCAAATTACTATTGTGGTGCATTCTACATAATTGCATACCGACTATGGACAATCTCCGTAGGCGTGCCATCTATGGCCCGTCTAGATGCTACTTTTGTTTCGCCCATGCGGAGGAAGCACAGCACATGTTCCTTGATTGCCCTCCACCCGATTACTGTGGAATATGGTCACTCATGCGCTAGGGTGTGTACACACTTGGCATGCTACTTCAATATCGGAGGCTTGGACTGCGTGGTGGCATGATGTCACATGCATTAAACTACGAAATCTACCTTTACTTTTAGCATGGGGCATATGGACTGGGCGTAATCGGCATATTTTTGAAGCCATACAGTTGAACTGGGAACATATTTGCGCTGTCACCATTGCCACTTACAACCTCATCCCTGAATCGACTCAACCCAACCGATTAAAGGTCATCACTCCTGAACGTATTGACCAAACCCAACCTTGGGTGTATTTCAACGGGGCCTCTAATCAACATGAGTGTGGGGGTGGGGCGGTTCTTTTCATATCCGCCACTCATTCCTATTACCTCAAAATGTGGCTGGGACCTGGTTCAAATAATTTTGCCAAACTCCTCTACCTCCGACTACTACTGTTATTTGCCCATGAAAAAGAATGCAACAATATTCAGATCTTTGGAGACTCACTTGTTGTCATTAACTGGTTCAATTCTATTGCACAGTGCCACACTCACACACTTACATCATTATTGCGGGAAAAGAATGCAACAATATTCAGATCTTTGGAGACTCACTTGTTGTCATTAACTGGTTCAATTCTATTGCACAGTGCCACACTCACACACTTACATCATTATTGCGGGAAAAGAATGCAACAATATTCAGATCTTTGGAGACTCACTTGTTGTCATTAACTGGTTCAATTCTATTGCACAGTGCCACACTCACACACTTACATCATTATTGCGGGAAGTTCTTCATCTGAAAACTTATTTTGATACTATATCTATCACTCATATTTACAGGCAGAGGAACCAAGTGGCAGATAAACTTTCCAAACAAGCCGCGGAGCTAGAGTGGGGTAGATGGTTCATCATTGAACACGATGGTGCACAGGTTTACAGATATTTTCACAAACTGTTCATTGATGACTTCCAGGATTTGGGAGTAGTCACTCCTTGACTGCATTTTGACAGACATGCTTATTGGGAGATAGTTTTGGCTGTGACTCCTATGTTATTATTTATTATCGGCAGCTATTTTGTTTTTTGTTATGTATGTACATAGCTAGGATCAGATTAGTACTTTCAGCACATGATACTTGTAGCATATATTGCACCGATACATGGAACTACATGCCTCCTTGGAGAGGATACAGTTTTTTTCTTTGATCTATAATGGATATTACTAGTAAAATGTAACATGTAATTTTTCTATATTAATGAAAAGTTACGAATTTTTTCTCAGAAAAAAGTGCAGAGGAGAGGCATACCAACCGAGAGTTTTGAGGGTTTCTCTATATTGGTTCCAGGTGCCAGGACCATGCAATGTGCGAGATATGTTCTAACATTAGCGGTAACCATGGGAACATATACGGTGATGGATCATTTTTTTGTGGTTGACATCCTAGACACCTATGTGATATTGGGTGTCCAGTGGCTGATTACGCTGGGAAAGGTCACTACAGATTGGGAGACATTGGAGATGGAGTGGACGGACAAGAAGAGCGGGAAGCGCCAGATGATCAAAGGCATGCACACATATCCACCCCAGACAGTCTCGGCACACCGGATGGAGGTGGATTTCCGAAAGGGAAACAGAGAGTTGATAGTGAAGCTACGTATTTCAGAGGCAGGAGTCACAGGGAAGTCTGTACACCCGATGTGCAGTCTATATTGGACCGCTACCCCATAGTCTTTTGGGACATACCACCAAGGCAGCCACCAGACCGAAAGTTCGAGCACACTATTGAGTTGGAGTAGGGGATCCAAGCAATGATCACCACTCCCTATAGGTACCCTAAGGCCTACAGGGATGAGATTGAGAGAGCCGTCCGTGAGCTCTTGGCATTAGGACACATCCGACCCAGCACTAGCCCCTTTGCTTCTTCTCTAGTGTTGGTGAAGAAGAAGGGCGGCACCTTACGAATGTGCATCGACTATAGGACTCTGAATAAGAAAACCATGAAGAACAGATACACCATTCCCAGGATTGAAGAGCTAATGGATGAATTGAGGGGATCGAAGTTCTTTTACAAGATCCATCTGAGGTCGGGGTACCATCAGATCAAGGTGAGGGACAAAGATGTCGCCAAGACTGTGTTCAGATGCCACTATGGCCACTTGGGAGTTCTTGGGGATGCCCTTTGGGTTGACCAATGCTCCGGCCACTTTCCAGTCTTTTGTGAACCACATCTTCCGTGGCCAGTTGAGGAAGTGTTGGTATTCTTCGACAACATTCTCATCTATAATCGCACATGGGAGGAACACTTGCAGCATATTCAGGTTGTATTTCTTATCTTGCAGGAGCAGCATTTCTATGCCAAGCTATCCAACTGCGAATTTGGACTTACAGAGATGCTCATTAGAGTGGACGGAGTAAGGGTCCATGAGGAGAAGATCCGAGCTATTCGGGATTGGCCGGAACAAAAAAATGTGACAGAACTTCGAGGGTTTGTAGGCATTTGCACCTACTATAGGAAATTTGTCAAGGGGTTTTCACAACTTGCAGCACCCTTCATGGACCTCATCAAGAAAGGCGCCTTTTGTAGGACACACACTGCGCAGAGGGCTTTTGACAGGCTCAATGAGGTGATGAGTAGTTGTCTGGTGTTGGCATTGCCGGATTTCACGCTACCCTATGTGCTGGAATGTGATGCTTCAAGGGAGGGAGTTGGCGTAGTTCTGATGTAGGGGGGCCATCCTATAGCTTTCGAGAGTCAGAAGCTATTGTCGCATGAGAGGTTGAATTCGATATACGACGAAGAGATGTTGGCCATCATGCATGCGTTGGCAAGTTCCGGCAGTATTTGGTGGGTAACAAATTTCGGGTAAGGACGGACCACAACAGTCTCTGATTCTTCCTTGAGCAAAAACAGTTGCAGCAGAGACAACAGAAGTGGGTCAGCAAAATCCAGGCCTACGATTTTGACATCAAGTATGTCAAAGGGAAGAACAATGTGGTGGCGGATGCCTTGACTCGGAGGCCAGCATCACTGTCTTTTATGAGCCTTGATGCAGATTGGAGGGCTCAGCTATTGGTAGATTATTCCAAGGACCGCTTCGCTTGTGAGGTATTGGATGGACAGGTGACCAATGACCGATATCGAGTGATGGATGAGGTCATCTATTACATGGACAGGATTTTCTTGACAGAGGCCTCTCAGCACAAGGAGAAGATCTTGCACACAGCACATGAATCACCGCTTTCAGGGCATCAAGGGTTGACCAAAACATACCAAGCCATCAGGGAGGTTCTCATGGAGAGGCCTCAAGGAGGACGTACTCCGCCATGTCAAGGAGTGCGAAGTTTGTCAAAGGAACAAAGGGGAGTTGAGTAATCTCGCGAGGTTGTTACAGTCGCTTCCCATTCCTGAGGGGAAGTGGGAGAGCATTTCTATGGATTTAATCTCGGGTTTGACTATGGTGCAGGGGGAGGATTTTATCTATGTTGTTGTCGATCGGTTGACGAAGTATGCACACTTCTTCGCCATCTCCGCACGGTACACATCACAGGTGGTCGACTTATTTTTCCGGGATATCTTCAGGCTTCATGGTATTCCCAAGAACATAGTCAGTGACAGGCACAGTCGTTTCATGGGCAGCTTTTGGCAGGAGCTTTTCCGTTTGGTGGGTACCGAGTTGACACCCAGTAGCAGTTATCACCCACAAACGGATGGACAGACAGAGATAGTAAACAAGTGGTTGGAAGGCTACTTGCGGAATTATGTCTCATGGCAGCAGAAGGCATGGTTGTGTTGGCTTCACTTTGGAGAATACTACTACAACACGACATTTCACATGTCGATCGGTATGTCTCTGTTTTATGCTTTATATGGTTATGATGCTTTAGCCTTTGTTGATGTGATCTTTGGAGCAAGCAAGGCCCCCAAGGCCAAGGACTGGATCCAGGAGAGCCAAGACATACTCCATGCTCTCAAGGACAACCTAGCTACAGTGCAGAACCAGAAGAAGTTGTATGCAAATCGAGGCCACGTGGAGAGGAAGTTTGAGGTGGATTATTTGGTCTACCTTTGTCTTCAGCCATACAAGCAGTCTACGTTGAAGCAGAAGGGAGCTGAGAAGCTCAAACGCCACTTTTATGGGCCATATAGAGTGATCCGACATGTTGGGGAGGTAGCATATGAGTTGGAGCTGCCAACTGTGACTAGGATCCACAACATTTTTCACGTCTCATGCCTAAAAAAGGCTCTTGGGCAGTAGGTGGTTGCCACTAGGGAACTCCAGCCTATTGATGATGAGGGGCATTTGGTTTTAAGGTCGGAGGCCATTTTAGACACTCGAGAGAGGTAGCTAAGGAGCAGGGTACTCAAAGAATATATGATCAGATGAAGGAAGGGGAAGAAAATTCTGCAGCATCCATCTTTGCAGTTGCTTGAGGACAAGCAACGTTTTGGCGTG